>UYYA01000126.1:0-109935 GCA_900624975.1 Angiostrongylus costaricensis
ACGCGTTCATCACCACACCATGCGGGTCCTTTGTTTCGCACGTCTCTCAGCTATTTCTATCGATCTTTTTGCCACAGCAATCACCCGTCAGCGGGGTTGATCTGGGGAGCGCAAATCGGCATAGAACCCAGTTAAGCTATGGCTGTAGTTGAAATCACAATGTTTAACGTTTTTGTTTTCTGCCTTCTATAATTTTCGTGGAACTGTGAACGCGTTACTCCCCGGAAAGGATAATAGCGCGTTCGTTCCCCACCATAGACACCTGCGGTCCAGAGTTTTGCAAATATCTCAGCAACGTTGTGGTTGTATTTTATCGATCAATACTATTTTATAACGATGTTACGCGTTAAAGGAAAAGCTGAAAGCTCTGGGCGTTGATTATTCTCTGAGGGATGTGCCATACATTCGAGTTCATTAAGCATCGTTGGAAGTGATTGAATGCATGTTTGGACTTTACAATGACTCGCTGTGGCCTACCAACATTCGAACCAGTGCTGCTGTCCTGCCAGACAGGTCTGGTGCCAATTTACCAACAACGGAGGCAACGGAGGGAAGGCATGGAAGGCTTGGTGAGCCTGGGTCGTAGGGATCGATTCCACGTGTATTGCAGCGCGCCTCCGACTACTGCGCAGCACGCCTCCCTTGTATTACAGGTTACTGAAACTAATGTTCCATCGTAACCTTGAGGTCAATCAATTACGGTAAGGGCAATAACTGCGTGGTTTAGTTGAGCCGTTTAAAACTGGTAATAATTTCTTTAATGATGCTGAGATATTTGCAAAACTCCGCAACGAACACAGTTAAGCTGAGGTTGTAGTTATAGTCGCAATTTTAACTTATACATTTTAATGGCAGGATTTGGGCCTTCCAGATCAATCCCGCTGACGGGTGATTGCTGTGGCAAAGATCGATAGAATTAGCTGAGAGACAGACGAAACGAAGGACCCGCATGGTGTGGTGATGGACGCGTTACTCCCCGGGAAGAATAAGAGCGTGTTCGTTCCCCACCGCATACGCCTGCTGTCCGGAGTTTTGCAAATATCTCAGCATCATTAAAGTTATATTTCGCAGCATACCCTGCCATTAAAAGAGTAGGCAGTAAATAATAAGTTAAAATGATTATTTCTTTGTTTAGCTGAACATTAAAGATGAAGAGCAACTCTACCCACTTATTGAATTCCTGCAAAACAAGATCGCTACACCGAATAATTTGCTGTTCGATGATTTTCGGTGAGTAGATCGACTTCTTCGCGACCCAATCAATAATTTAAGCCTCAAATCTTCTTAACTTGGGCTTCTGGAGCCGATTGACAATCCTCCATTCTTAGTTCAAGATATTCGTAGTTTACCTGTGATCATTTAAACAGGCAAAAATTGCATTTGATCGTAGGAGATTTACAGCATAAGTGCTGCTCTGGGCGATAAACCAAGTCTACAGCTATCTTATTTAAATATTCAGCATTAAATAGCTATCGAAACAAAAAAGTTTAGTGCGTCATTGCCTAGGTTCGACAAAAATCAGTTATCGATGCGTATCAACCGTATGGAGGACGCGAAACCCCAGAACGAGAAACGAATCAATACCGTCGAAGGTGTGGCACAAGCCGTCTGTAAGTATCGATTTATTGATTGAGAATCCAGAGCAGAGGTCGTCGTACTGATTAGGTGGATTTGGGAGTTATGTATTTTATAAGTAATGGCTAATTACTACCATAGTAGTTTCTCTTTCACTAGAAGATTGCTACATCGATCAATATGCATCCGGTGCACACTGTGATCATTCTAATCGGGTTTTATTCTCCATCAGAAGCAAACCGTTATACTGAGAAAACTATTCTCAACACGCTTATTACAGTTTGGATATTTTTTCCTTTCCAGATAAACGGCGAAGAGATATTGCGAAATTTTCCGGTGCAGAAGTTGACGAAACAGGCATTGGTATCGGAGAGGTGGGTCGCTCACATAGCCGTCTTCTTTTGAATTGAGTAAGAAAAATGCTGTGGAAGTATTTCTAAAGCAAGAAGTTCTCGACTCTGCGATTGGCGTGGTAAAGTTACACCCGAACGCCATCGCGACAACTATTCACGAAAGAGCACGTCGCGTCGCACTTTCTTGACGAATCCGCACTTCTAGATCTTTCCAGTTCTGGGAAAGATTGTTCGAGTGCTTAAGGCCCATATTCAACGCATGAAAAATCACTCACGGCTGCCATTCTTTCCAATTGCTCGTATAGTGTGGTGGTGAACGCGTTAGCTCCCGGAAAGGGTAATAGCATGTTCGGTCCCTACCGTAGACACCAGCGGCCCGTAGTTTTGTAAATATCTCATCACCATTATGTTCATATTTCACATAATATGCTGCCATTAAAAAAGTGGGTCGTAAATAAAAAAGTGGCGAGAATACATACATATATACATATACATAATTAGTTATAGGAGTCAGTTCCAGTGGAGTCGTCAGATCGCGATTGGATTTTCATGCCAGTGCTATTTATTTGCGCCTTCACAATAACTACACTCGTCACGGTGCTCGCGGTTAGCCATTTTCGACGAGTTTTGGGAATTTCAGACGAGTTTTCTATGCTTAGGTTCATATCATGAAAAATCGTCGTTACTACGCCAACAATGTAATACACGCTAAAGATGATCTGGAAAGCAAAAGTTGTCTAGCATATCAGGTTTGTCGACTTTTTTAATCCGGAAATATGCCGCATATCCACATCTCTACTCTCCCATATGAGTATTTCGAGCTAATCACTCGTAATCACTAAGTCATGTGACGCATTGGTGCATGTGGGGGGAATGCGGTAACATTTAACATCTTACCAAAGTACCGTGTATGGCGGCGCGTGTGGCGCAGTGGTTGGAGTAGCCCTGCAACAGACACGTGAAATCGATCCCCGCGCCCATGGCCCACCAAGCGTTTCGTCCCTACGGGGTCAGCAAACTGGTACCAGACTTGTCTAGGAGGATAGCAGCATTGGCTCGATACATCGGTAGGCAACCGGGAGTCAGGGGATTGTAAGGTCCAGATATGCATTCATTCACCTCCAAACGATGCTTAATGAAGTCGAATGCATGGCGCATCCCTCAGATCATCGTCGACAGCTTTATCATTTATCCTTTCTACCGAAGTACCAGGACGGTGGACAAGTGTGGTGATGAACAGATTAACCCCGAAAAGGGTAACATCGGATTCGATTGCCATCACAGATACTTGCGGCTCGGAGTTTCGCAAATATCTCAGCATCATTGTGGTTTCATTTCACATCATATCCTGCCATGAAAAAAGAATAGGCAGTAAATAAAAGGTAACCACGTTACTAGGACAGTATTTGTATACTCCCAACCTGGCTTGGTAGCAATCCCGGAGTGATCTGAGTTTGATTAGGGCACTGAATTAAACCAAGAACAAAGGTTATATCGCAGCTCTCCTTAAAACAGGCAACCAGGGTGAAACCCAAACTAGAGCGCTTGTATAGTTTGCGTACGATTTAATGAGGTGCATGGGATGTGCTCTATGTCTCTGGCATGCTGGATTGAGTTATTTCTTTTACAAACAGATTATCTTACAAACACAAACGTTCCTATACGTATTTGCATGTAGACGAACTGTACTCGGATTGAATTCGGACAAAACTTAAAATAGGGTAGTGAAAAGACTCATTGAGTACCATTTGCGATCCTGTGGCATAAAACAATCTTCAGAACCATCTTCATTCGGGACAGGGCAAAATGCTACCTTTGCTCGTACCCAGTTCTCACAGCTTCGACCAATGAGCCATCATGGTAGCTTCTAATACTTGGTGTATACGGGTACCCTTAGTGATATAGACCTGGAGAATGACCTCGTGCTCAAAGTATGATTTCGTGTTCAGGAACTTTGTCGTCAACGAATGGCACAAGAGCCATGTTCTGGACGTGGCAGCAAGAGTTCTTCTACTTCAAGTTGGTGTGAGGAAGCCGTTTCTCAATCCAACATCGACATATCAACTGGTCATATAATTCTTGTGAGTGAAGTTGATTTGCTGGCCACATTATCCAAAGAGCGAGTAATGTCAGACATGTCAGGTTATATCAGATATAGCAATCATTCTAACAGAAACCCCTACCAGTGGTTACGATTCGTTTAGACATTTCTCAAATATTCATTAATGGACTTCATTACAGAATCTCTTGCAAGAATGTCTGGCAGATCCTTCCAAGATTGAAGCACAATGGGAATCTATTCGTGATTACCATAATACAAATAAGCACATCACTATCGGAACGCAAAACGCTGATCGTAACAGAAGCATCGTACCATGTAGGTGGAAGAATGTAACAAGGACTTAATTATGAACTAAAAGATTCTTTAATAAAGTTAGTGTTTTGGGAATCATTTTCCACATACGACTAGGTCTCCTCCGTGGCGGTGATAAATGATAGCATAGATTTATTCCTAACCAAACTACCAGCTGAAAATGGCAACCTCTGACTCCGCTTAGAATAGACCTGTTAGGAGTAAACTACTTATTGTTAGCACATTGCTGTTTGACATCCAAGTATGGCTTTTACCACGATGGGATGCCAGATATCTAAATTGATTTTTAGTGCAGAATGTTTTCTTAAAATACTTTTGAAACTACATACTTTCTCAAGACCGACATTCCGAGTCTATACCTACTTTCTCTTCCACGTTGTTTTAGTTGACGAAAGTCTCGTACCAGTTGACGCATGGGAAGATGGAAAAACGGAATACCTCAACGCAAGCTTCATCTATGACGATGATCCACGGTATGCTAAGTTTTCAATCATTCATTATCCTTCGACTACAGAACGCCGCTACTCTCAGCGTTTTGGAGATCGATACTGATTTTCAATGCTGAAGGAACCTTTCCATAGTTGTTTAGAGGTCCCTACAATAGGGTACAAAACAATGTTGCAAAAATAAGCATTCCTCCTTTACAATGTAACAATCACTAAAAACTGAATTCTTTACCTTTAAGTTTTAGATAAACGGCTAAGATTGTGATTATAACTAAAGCCTCAGCTTAACTGAGTTCATTGCCGATTTGTGTTCCCCAGACGACCCGCTGATGGGTGATTGCTGTGGCAAAAAGATCGATAGAAATAGCTGAGAGACGTGCGAAACAAAGGACCCGCATGGTGTGGTGGTGAACGCGTTACTCCCCGGAAAGGATAATAGCGCGTTCGTTCCCCACCATAGACACCTGCGGTCCAGAGTTTTGCAAATATCTCAGCAACGTTGTGGTTGTATTTCGCTTAGTAACCTGCCATGAAAATTATAGAAGGCAGAAAACAAAACGTTAAATATCTCAGCATCGTTGAATGCTTTATATTTTTTTTGGCAAGGTGTTAGCTTTTGCCATCATCGCACATGCTCTCGAGTACATTCAAACCGAATTATATCGAATTTCTTACTACAATTACAAACCAAGTCCGTCAGTGAGTGATATCAATGCGGATCGAAATCTTGCCAACACAAACCATACACATCGATTAATTAACCAATTGCTTTCACATAATCTTAATAACGAAACAAGCTTGCATCGCTTGTAGCAGAATAAGTCTAAAAAGTTGTCCAAAACACTTCTACCAATTGGCGAAGTCCTCAGAATCTTCACTAAACCTTGCGAAATTTGCTGCGTCGTAACTTTTACGATTTCTGCTCGGAACGACAATGAATGAAAACATGGTAAAAATTACTACTTCTTCTAGTTTTCATGGAAAAATTCTACTTATAAAACGTAACGATGCTGAGATATTCGCAAAACTTGGACCCCAGGCTAGATCGAACAAAGATTTCCCTCTCCAGAGGCTCGCGCAGTACACACTGCGCCACGGAGGCCTTGATCTGCGTTTCTCTCAGCTAATTATAAAATAATTTCCATATGAAAAAATTTCAGGCAACCAATGTACATCGCAGCGCAGACACCACGTACGGCCGACGTAGCGACATTCTGGCAGGCAATTTGGCAGCATGGTGTTTGTCTGATCGTCAATCTATCTACTATTGACGAGGGAAAACAGGAGAAGAGCTACTGGCCCGAGACCGGATCCGAAGTTCATGGTCCATTTGAGGTGAGTCCCAATTCTCAAAAAAAAAATGTAGTAAATGAAATACAGTGTCACATTATGATGAAATTTTATGCTTGGATATATATAATGTCAAACGACGAAGCATAGCATACCGCGAAAATCGATTTATTGATCGCATGACGCATAAAATTGATGCCCACACTTTGTACGCCACAGCATCGCACGCGTTTAGTCCATTTTGCAATAAATTTTCATACCTAGAAAGCAATAAAGCTTTGTGACATGAAATGAATCGTATCCAGTGTAGATAATGAGCCTTTCTCCATAAATGATGGTACCTTGCTATAAATCTCTTTTTAAGATCCATCTCGTTTCTGAGCACATCTGGAGTGACGAATACCTCGTTCGTTCATTTTATCTGAAGAATCTACGCAACGGCCAGACTCGTACCATCACACAATTCCATTATCTGTCATGGAAACAGAGCAGTACACCTGTCAGTCCAAAGAGCCTCATCGAATTTCGGCGGTGAGTTGATATCTTCAATTTTTAACCCGTAACATTAAAGGGCACAGGTTTCTTAAAGACTTGATGTCTTATCAGTCCCCAGTAGCTTTCAGCAAATGATCCCATATTATATCTGCATCAAGTACAATCCTGTTAGTTATCGGTAGTATCCCGAACGGATATACCAAGGGAAATGTATCAAGTTGATCAAAAATTGCCAATGTATGGAGATGGTGAAAAAGATAAAACAAGAAAGAATTTAAAAAAGCGTGTAGTAGTGAGCGGACTTCACGTAGAAGTGGCACGGCTACTTTATAGGAAGGACGTACTGAACAACTGTTGAATATGAGTTCGAACTATCCAACTTCTTTCGGCAGTACCTTAAAATGTTTTACAACAGTTATGAATAATCATGACAGATCGGTAAAGTGAACAGTCATTGTAACGGAATACAATGGAAGCACCACTGCCACAAGTTATCAATATTGATGCTCATTGTTGCACCAAGAAACGATCCAGTTGCTCTGCATACCAAAGCAAGACCCTGTCGCTCTCCTCCACATGGGAGAAAAACGTGTGGCTTTAATACTATTAGTATTTTAACCTTTTTATTTACTGCCTTTTTTTTATGGCAGGGTATGTTTGCGAAATATAACTCGTATATAATGCTGAGATATTTGCAAAACTCCAGACCGCAGGTGTATGCGGTGGGGAACGAACGCGCGGTATTGTCCTTACCGGGGAGTAGCGCACTTCACCACCACACCATCCGGGTCCTTCGTTTTGTCTGTCTCTCAGCTAGTTCTATCGATTAAAAAGAAAAAGGCAGTAAATAAAAGGGTTAAGTTTGTAATTATAACTAAGCCTCAGCTTAACAGTTGCTCAAGAGCCAAAGACGATATAAGGGGTTGTCGTCTAATCTTCTAATAGTTGTCGTTGTTATCTCAACAAAATTAGCAGAAAATTTTATGAAGGACAGCTACTCAAGCATACAGGGCTTGAAAAATCGTTTAAAAAACGGTGGATCATATGTCCACAATGGAGGAAATTAATAGCTGAATTGTGGCAAAAACATTGAAGCATTTAAAGAGTAGGCAGTAAATAATGAGTTAAAATTGTGATTAGAACTACGGCCTCAGCTTAACTGGGTTCAGTGCCGATTTGGACTGCCCAGATCAATCCCGTTGACGGATGATTGCTGATGACAAAAGATCGATAGAACTAGCTGAGAGACAGGCTAAACGAAGGACCCGGATGGTGTGGTGGTGAAGTGCGCTACTCACCGGTGAGGACAATACCGCGCGTTCGTTGCCCACCGCATACATCTGCGGTCCGGAGTTTTGCAAATATCTCAGCATTATATACTATTAGTATTATTATGATCGACGTTATTGCTATTATTCTTATGCGTTTATTTATATATTGAGAAGAGATAGTGCAGTGGTTAGTGATGCAATTCATCAGGAAACAAGAATCGACTCGACCCGCACTCTACAACATTCGTAAAGAAGAAGAAATCCTCTAGCAGCATCCTATCCACACCCATTATACCTATTATCCTTGCATATCATTGTCGACATCAGTTATCACGCTATCCTTGCCGTTTGTGCTGGTTGGAGGGTGGAATGAAGAGTAGTAATTGGTCAGATTTGTCCTCTGTTTGCCAACTGTAGGTGGAATGGTCGACTTTGTATGACTTCGCTACGTGGAGCTCTTTCGTAACTATCATGAACAACCTCGAGTTTGGCTTGTAACAGTTTATAGCAATGATAACAATGCAATATGTTTGTGTCCAGTTAGGTGTACGAGAACGAACGAGATTGAAATGAAGGTAAGTGAAACACTTGAAGGAAGCTAGGAAAACGCTGGAGTTCTTTTTTTGAGCCAACTGGTTTGATGACTAGTAGTGCTCCTTATACTCCTTCTGTAATGGGTGGGGCTTTTAAAGAGGGAACTAGAGACAGTGCTCAAAGAGAGGTTCTAGGAAGTTCCTCGGTTAGTACAATTTGATAGAGCTGCTCCAAGGCATGACACGGTACATGCAGACAAGTACAATAGATAAGACGGTATGCAAGAAGCTTCGCCAACAGAGGACTTAAACAGATATCGAAGGAATAGCTCGTACAGAAAGTTTGTCTGAAAAGCGAAAAGCGACTTATAAAAAAGGTCATGTGAAAGAGATGGGATAGCTTATACAAAGGCTTTTACAGAAAGTACATATCGAAACGGTGTGAGAGCTTATACAGCGTGTTTATGTGAAAGCGATAGAAAGCGTAGAAGGCAAGAAGAAATGTGGCTAGCAATAACATAGTTAATATCGGAGATATACGGGAATGTAGAAAATAGGAGCTATTCAAGGAATAGTTACTATACTTACCTGGATACTTGGACAGCCCGCTCTCACTGGTTGTGCGGGCCCCAGCACAATCTCTATTCTTCGGAGTTTTTCTGATTTAGCCATTGTTGTTCCCTAGAGTCCCGAGGTTAGCCTTGCCAAAGTCTGCCCCACTTCGTCACCACTATAGCTAGTCGCCGTCTTTGTGGATCAGAGGGTGATTTGCTATCATGCCATTATTTTGACACCAGGACGGTTGTGGATCCTGGTATTGGTTTATTCTTAGCTACGCTTCCTGATGGAAACATCGTAGTCCTTCTTAGCTTGGAAAACTCTGCCAGGGGATGAATCCCTCGCTGTGCATCGCAGTCCCATACCCAGGAACACCTCCCAGCCACGATAAGGAGATAAACTGTTGGGAGGAATACCTACTATACTGCTATTAAAGTGTGAACCGACTCATCCTCACTCTAACTTTGCTTTTGTTTGGAATTTAGCATATAATAATCGATAACAGTCGATGTATTCTTTGCAGCAAGGTGAACAAATCGTATCGAGGCCGAGCATCGCCAGTGTTGGTACACTCATGGGAAGGTGCTGGACGAACAGGCGTCTTCTGTGCAGTAGACATGCTCTGTGCTCGGCTTCTTAAGGGCGTCCGCCAACTAGACGTCATCGCATCCGTCGAACATCTTCGTGATCAGCGAGACGGTAAGAATTAACCCATACAGTAATCAACTAGTGAAAGATTAGCGAGTAAATTCCGTGAAGCGCTTATTTCAATTTCCGAAGCGTTTGCAGTCAATTCCCAAATATCTCTAACATCAATCGTTGTATAAAAGCGTTGAGCTTGATCATAATTAAATCAATTCCTTGTTCAGGTCTCGTTCGTACAGCCGATCAATTCAAGCTGATTTACGGTTGTGTAGCACAAGAGGTAAATTCGCTGCTGAAAGCTGTACCGCAGTAAAATCGTAGTGCAAGCAAGTCTCCACTCAAATCATCCACGGATTTCGAGAGATCTTTTTTTTCTTCGGTGACCACATTTTAAATCATAAGTTGTCAGTTCGTTCAGTGTTACACAACACCCAGTCATCCGTAATCAGACGTTGTCCAGCGTAACCTGTCCATCGGTCCACATAGCTATCGTTCATCATCTTCATCAACCTGTTACCACACTGAACACGATTCTATCGTCCTATCTTTTTCAGTGAATCCGATACACTTCGTATTTTCAGTCACATTTTACATGCCGACGTTACTTTTGTGGCTTTGTAATGATGAATCAGTGTTAAGCGTATTTTTCCATTCAAAAGCAGAAATTATTCCAAAAATCTCCTAGAGATTGTTACGGTCTGACCATCGTATTGCTTTAGAGGTACAAAAATCAAAACTTGAAATTGAAATCATTGTAGCCGTCGTAAAAGATGTCTCTTGGATGGATGCTAAAAACGGCCATTACAGGAGTTACTAGGATCGGGAAACTCAAAAATCCGACCGTATTGCTCTAACTTCCTATTCTATGACTTTGATTAACATATTCGCAACGACATGCATTGACTCCAATGCATTTGGAGTGAAAGTAGTGGGCTCCTTGAGGTTTGAACCGAAATTTTTCAGCGTATAGTGAAATTTTTTAATTGAAATGAAAACCAATACAATCTTCGCGTCTTTGCCAACAAGATAGCAGCTTCCTTATCTTACGAAGATGAACTTCTGGTTTTTTGGCGTCCAGGAGATGTGTTGCCTGTGATTTTTTCTCGTTGGGACTTCTATTTCAAAGCGATGGAGCAGCGTCTGCTCTATAAATAAGTGAAAATCTCAACTTTTAAAGTGCTGTAATTGCTGAGGAACTACAACTAGAACGATGCTGAGATATTCGCAGAACTCGGACTCCGGGCCATATCGAACCACGATTTCCCTTTCCAAGGGCTCCAGCACTACACACTGAGCCATGGAGGCTCTTGATTTGCGTTTCTTTTAGCTAGTTTTCTATGTACCAGTGCAGTCAGCAATATCACCCGTCAACGGGATTGATCTCGGAAGCCCACATCGGCATTCACATCATACCCTGCTGTGAAAAATCATGATAGGCAGAAAATAAAAGTCTAACATCGAAGATCTCTTATCAGCTGCCGAAAAATTAGCACGGTCGTAAGTGTGTTAACGCAATTACAACTCTAAATTTCGTACAAGTAAAAGAAAACGGCCGATTAAAGAGAATGACGAGAACGGTGAAAAGAGAGGACAATAATCGCAAAGGACGTTTTTATACCTGATTCAAGTTGCAACTCAGAAGACCAACAACAGATTTTTTTTGGAGGAGAGATGAACGTCGATTCAAGGGTGACAAGTATGGCTGTACCTTACTATTGCTTCTTATCCTTTCGTAGAACGGGCCCTACCGCTTCAAGCGGCGCTTTTCCCTTCTTCAACAAACCTTCCTTACACCACGTTTTTCGAAATCATATCTTTTATTTCGAATACCTACCACTACCATGTACGTCTATACAGAAAGTGCTTTAAAGATTCTCTACTTAATAGACATGAAATTCACTTTTCTAATGGAGAAAACGTCAGATAGTAATATTATAAGACTCTTGAAAACCTACTTCCACTAAGCATCGATAAGAATAATCACCAATTTCCTACATGAGTAAGCTGATAAAAGGTTGGTATAGAAAATCCGAGCGGTGCTCCTTCCAGTGGATTCGACGATTCGACTCGATTCGTCCACAAACATTCACATCGCCATACCGAACAGCCAAGGAACATGGACTCAGATCAAGCCGGGTCTGAAGAAGGTAGAAGAGTGGAAGAGTTATCCGAATGAAACTTTTTATACTAACATCGTGCCAGCTTAGTGAAAATTGTTGTAGGATTTTTATTCCATATCCTCAATTAACTATATTCACTAGAATACTAGAGAAAAATAGCACCGTGACATTTCACCGTCCACTGTGGACGAGTTGCCGCCTGGCACAGCACACTTAGGCGCGTTCGTTTATTGAATGAACGCTTATTGCGTTGACACATACGACTGGCGATCAATCAATAATTGGGTTGTTAAATGGCATTTTTATGTCAGCGAGGAGAGGATGCAGCTGTAGTAGCAATTCTATGGTTACAGTCTTTGACCGAATGTTCTACAGGAGATTTGTGAAGTAGAAAAAAATCATGAGATGCAGAGTATTATACAATGTGACTAGACCATATTTAATTGTCGGTTAAGAAGCACTAGTGCTACTAGTGGTAGTGATGCCGCTCATCACGATCCCGGTCCTGGTTCGATCCCTCTCCGAGCTCACCACTGCTTTCATCTCTCCAGGGTCGGGAAATTGATACCGGACTTATCTGGGAAAAATTTGCTCTCCGCAAACCAAGTGGGAGCGCTCATACCCGGTTATCTCAGGACTCCAGGGCGAATCGACTATTGGCCAATAAAACGACAAAAGCCGTTGTCGTGTGGAAGTGATTCATCGTTTTAAACCCTACTGCTCCTTTTCTTTTTTTTGAATGACGTTTTAATTATGCATCACAAGAATCTATTCAGCTCACACAGGACTTCCGATTTATCGATTTCTGGCACAGAAAACCTGGAAAAAGCCGAAGACAGCGTCACAGAATGAATTATTCGTGGGTACACATAGACTTAAGTAGTCCGTAATGAAAGTGGTGCAGGTTCTAGCACTTCTTCCACCTGTTTCGTAGCGGTGCATCCGTCAACGGAGATAATTCTTCTCGTTTATCTGTCCATGTATCGCTTGAAAATCTGAATGTTGATCCCAACTGTGAATTTAGTCGACAGTTCAGCTGGATCTAAAATTTAGGGTATTCTTTGGCGATTTGAACTATGAGGAGCGGCTTAGTGTTCAATGCTAGCCTTATTGACTGAAAACGTTGTCCAAGTTTTCTGTGTAACATTAACCTGTGTTGATTAAGCCGCCAATTGGAAATCAATAGACAACGTTCCTCATCGATGTAGTTGAACGGTGTTTTCTCTGAAAAATCCGAGATAGCTATCGAGTACAGGTTTTGCCAGGATTCGACACAGACGGTTGCGGACCCATGTGAAAAGGAGAGAACTTTAATACTCTGCATGGATTGCATTGTTCTATGGACAATACCAAGTCCCGTGAAGGTAGCGAATTCAGCAATTATACGGCCAGCGGGCCCTGCGAGAACGAAAACAAGCGAAATTACCAAATTGTTACTAACTCAGGATAGGAAATCATGAAAAAAATTCAGAACAAAATTGAAGAAAGGAAATTTCGAAGAAATTCCAAGGCAAAAAAGCAAATTGTACTGAAACGCTTAATCCCATTTCTTTTACCATTACTCGACGACGTGAGCTCTGTAGGAGTCATAGCATGTGATAACAATTCCTAATTTCAGCTTTAAATCGCCCTGTTTCAGATCGTAGCGAATTTTACTAGTTTCAATATGAGCTATAGGAATCTAGAGATCTTTGGGGACTAGATATATTCTTCATTCTTAGTACTACTACTCCTCCCAACAGTTAACCGCCTCATCGTGGTTGGGAAGTCTTTCTGAGTGTCGGGCTGCGATGTAGAGGAGCGGGATTCATCCACCCAGCGGGGTTTCCCAAGCTGGGAGCGAGTTTGCATAAGGATGAGAGCGTTTCCATAAAGAACCCCAGCTAAGAGTAAACCAGTACCAAGATCCACGACCGTCCTGGTATCAAAGTCGCATGGTGGAAAATCTTCTTCTGATCCACAAGGGCGGCAACTTTCTTTGGTGGCGAAGAACAAGGGCAGACCTTCGCTAGACTGATCTCGGCACTTCAGGAAGTCACACTCGCTAAACCAGCAAAACTTCGACGGAATGGAAAGTATGCCAGGGCAAGGCCATCCAAGTATCTAAGTAAAAATTACTACTAATTGACTCAACTTAACATGTGTCACGCTGTGTGGATCCCAACATTCCCTGCAATCAATTAGCTTCTTTGCATCCACCATCCTCGATGGCCTTCGAACGTTCTTGCATGTGGCGTCGGCTGCTGTTTGAGGATTTTTTCGCTTTCTTTACGAAAATCCTTGATTGCTAGTCGAACCGATCCTCTCTCGAATTTTAGGCAGTTGTGACAGGATGCTCCCACGTCGATTACGGGAAATGAGTCTGTATCCATCAAGCTTGATACCGAACGGGATCAGTACCACTGTGGCACCCACCACATTACCTCATCTTACCAATGCGAAATTTTGTTTTTCTGGAGCTCATGGAGCACGTTGTTTTAAATTTCTTCTTTAAATACCTCGTATTTCGAGAAAGTAAATAGTTTAGGTGGAGGCGGTCTGTACAGTATGAAAGAATGGTATTCTCCAATATACATGGTGTGTTTGCAGCTGCTGTTCTTTCGTTAAAAAATTGAAAATTTTAAATCACGTTTTCAGTTGGTTTTCGAAGGTTTCAATTCTAAACATGTTTAAACTTTAAGTAGTAAAGCTCTTAAAAAAGCTCTCGGAGTTGATCAATCCCTGAGGGATGCGCCATGCATTCGACTTCATTAAGTATCTTTAGAGGTGACTGAATGTATAACTGGCCTTTACAATGACTAGTGGTGGCCTACCGATGTATCGAGCCAGTGGTGCTATCCTAGTATCCTGCTAGCCAGTACGGCAAACTTAAAATAATCCTGTGGAAAAGTCATATGTGCTGTTGATACGATTGAACACGTCTCTTCTATAGGTTTTAAAGTCTTCGACCTTTTAAAATTCGCCAGTTATCGATACATTATCGTCAGGTATCAAGAAAAAACCAGCTTCGTTACAAAAGGGTTAAGTGAACCAAAACAGACGAAAAATCCATAAAAAATCCCAACATTCCCAGAGAACATTTCAGGCGATTATAAAAAGGCATTAGCATTGGTTATACTCCGTAACGGAACGAATTTCGTACCCATTCTTCACCATGTTCACTTTTTTCGACCGTTGCTTTTGTCGCTTTCAACCCTATGATTCGTTTTCTGATGACGTCACCTCCTATATTAAAGAAAGTTCCAATTACTTTTCGATATTCATCTCGAAAACGTTACGTGTTCATATTCAGAGTTTTCGTACTATTCTGATACCGGCGCTAGCGCCGAAAAAAGCAAACATCGCCTGGTCCGCCCACCATAACCGACCGTAGCGTACAGAATACCACCAGCACCCATTTCTTTACTTACTGAGCTTCTCATCGTGTTCGAATTTCAGCTAGCAACTTTCGTTAGCATTCACGGTTTCAATTCATAGCTCTTCATATATTACTCCTTTAATTCTGTTCGTTCATTATCTAATTTTTATATTAGATTCAATTTCAAGAAAAATATTATGAAATGAGAAACCATTCAGAATTTATGAGCTGAGAGCAAAGAAAAAAGTCACCTTAATGGTAAAAGTGTCAAGCGGTCACTGTCAGTGATAGCTGATATAAAATGCTCATTAAAAAATGTTCAATTCTTTATGAAACTCGTATAGCATTTAAAAATTGGATTTTTGTTTGGTTAATATCAAAATCGAGGAGTGGGTAACGCAGAGCTAGAGAGATACAAGCAAGAAACTAGCTCGATCCAGCACAGAGCTAACCAAACCTCCTACTCCATTCTCGGGAATGAACAAATGGGTTCAGTACTTGTCTAGGAAAATAAAACCATCCAACGCCAATCATTGTGTAAGCCAGATGTGCCTTCAATCATCACAAAGATACCTACCAAAATAGAAAATATTGGGCATCCCTCAAGAATTTGTCAACGACGAACACTTTATTCCTTATCCTTTATTCTCTAGGGCGCTAATAGGTCTTAACTAGCTCTTTGCCCGGAGTTTTTTTTGTATCCAATTATTGGTGAGAAATATGGACAAAACAACTAGTTTAACCTAATTGATTCGGTTCTGACGCAGAGCCAGGGCACATTCCTGGCCAAATATTAGCAAAAGATAAAAACTGTCCGTATTTGGTACCTGTCGTTATCTACTACACCTTCCAAAACACAAGTACAACTGTAGTAGCAGAGAAAAATTTCATTTATATTAGAGAACTACATGAAAAGTTGGCGGAAAAGCCACCTTTATTGACCAAACCGGATTTGGTGTACTGTACTATCCTCGACTCGTTCAGCTGAATAATTGCAGGAAGAATTGTCACCATTAAAAAAGTTACTAGTCGGGAGCCGAAAAATTTCATATTGATCCATAAAAGCCAAGAGTTGCTTGTGGTGTTGACCTAGGCATGAAAACGCCTCAGCACGGGAGCATGGGTATCTCGGGATACCAGGAAAACCATGCTTATTCAATTCATCACCTAGGGATGAAAGCAACAAATCACCAAGCCGCAAGGGAATCCGCTAATGAAATGTGCCACCTGTGTGAATTTCTTGTTGCAAGGCGGCGAATCGGAAAAAGAATTGCTGTGATGCACACGACTTATTGATAAAAGGGAATTTAATAATTCAAGTGAGCATTAGCCAAACAGAAAATGCTTGACTCCGATGTACGATAGTTGCCGCTTGCCTATTTCACAATTGTTAATATAAAAGAGAGTTCAGTTGCTATAGGCTAGCCTTCTTATTCCATTCCACTTATCACTCCTTTCGAGAACGGATTAAAGCTTCTTCAAACCCCTAGATATGCTCTAAAAGGACTTGATCGCCAATCCCAATCAAAAGGCAGTCGAAAAGCTCCCAAAAAATTTATTGAAACTCGAAAGTTTAACTTTTGGTGTAAGTTAAATGGGATATCCAGGCCTGTGACAAAGTGGCAAAGGTCAGCAGGATGCAACTGTTCATACTTCGATCAATAAGGATAAAGGAGAAGATAGCGCTCAGTGTTGATCAATCCTTGAGGAAGGTATCAAACATTAGACTTCATCAAGCGTCGTTAAAGGTGACTTCTGGCCTATATAATGATTTGCGATTGCCTATGCAAGTGATAGCGAGGATTCGAATCTCCTATCTAAGTCAACGATTAAGGTCAAAGACGCCGTTCTACACGCCAAACTGTCGAAGACATGATGGGCCGAACATGTAGTGTTCCACGCGCAGCGTATTCACGATTTCTTGGAATGTCAAACGTACGGCAGGAAGACGTCCGAGCCGGTGGTCAGACTTCTTCACGAAAATATTACGAAAAAGATATGATGCTCAAAGAGTCCCTAAAGTGAACACAGCCCACTGGGATAACCTTGCACGCGGCAGGGAGAAATGGAAGATTTACTCACTTCCACTCGAGTTACTCGACGATAAACGGAACGACAGGTGATGCAGATGGTACCAATGTATCAAGTCAGAACTGCTACATTTCAGACACCTTGATACCAATCTCCCAGCCTCAGAAGGATGGAGGACTCTTAGAGCCCGGGCCGCAGGATCGAACCAAAGACCGTGTATACGTTGCAGGGTACTTCTAACCACTGTCCTATATGCGCCCCGTCGATCTATAAAACTGACCAAAAAGGACATTTTATTCGAACTAACCATATTATTATGTTGTACGTTCGATGCACCATGGACACATAGTGTAGTGTAGTGCAGTGCTAATTCACATAGTTAACATCGATTTGGCTCATCTATGAATGACTTAATCAAAGCACTTCATCCTCTCGGAATTGACTCGTTCAGAAGGAAAAAGTAAACACTTTATGTCATCTCATTCCAAAACACCGCATTAGTCACGGATTCTAGGTGATACAAATAGCCCTTGATTCGGTACGGTATTGCACTTCAAATCCCCGTTATTTTAGTGGACGTAAGATGACAGTGATTGTAAAGACCAAATGTGCATTGAATTACCTCTTAAAATCCCTTGATAGCGCATTCCTGAGAAGTTAAACAAAGACCAGTGCTTTCCCTCTTATTCTTTTGGCCTAAAAAATTTTATAAAGCTTGTGTCTTTGCGTTTAATTTATATTTGTGAGGTCCTAACGTCGTGAGTATAATTTTACAAAATACAAAGTACAGAAGTATAGAAGATTAGGCATAAATTAGGTGAAACAGTGCACAGAAGTTCTTCTGCTCAGTAACTTCAACGTTACGGTTACGGTATCGTTTGCTTCCATGTAGCCGATTACGTTATGAATACTCGAACTTAGTACCGATCGAAGATCCAGGTCAACATTAGACAATTCATGACACTGCTGCGACTTCCAATCCAGATTATAACATTTCTCAAAACAATTAACTACGGAAGCAACTGCCCACCGCAACCAACTGGGCACTGCTATGCAGGTAAACAGGGTCTTTTGTTGACTCCATATAAACTATTCAATGATATAACCACAATAATGCTGATATATTTGCAAAACTCCGGACCGCAGGTGCCTGCCTTGCAGAGCGAGCGTGCCATTACCTTTTCCGAGGGCTAACGCTTTCACCACCATTCGGGTCTTTCATTTCGCCTGTCTCTCAGCTAGTTTTCTACCGATCTGTGCCATCAGCAGTAAAACTTCAATGGGCAGTAAATAAAATAGTTAACATTGTGACATTAGTAATATTTTGTTTGATTCTCGATAAGCAAGAAAGTTTCCGCCTACAACAACTTTTTCCCCCTGGCTTCAGTTGTTTAGCATCTAGTAGTTGTCCTTGAAGTGTGTGATATCGTCAATCCACTCTGGCTTTCGTTGAAATCGCTAACGTAAGAACGACCATGATTTTGTGGGTGTAGCTGTAGGCCATTATATTAACATTCTTGAAGCACTTGTAATGATCGCTTTAGGCAATCTCATTAGGTGATGACGATGTCACGAGAAACTGTAGGGCAATGGGAAGAACGTGAATTCAAGTGTTCTCCGACTTCTTCATATTGATTGGACAAGGTTGACGTGCTCAACGTCTTACACATGGTTTTGTCACCGTATCGTCTGCTATAACTTCCTCGCTCCTGCCCGTAATAGATGCTTTCAGGATCCGAAGTGTAATAAAACTTAGTTTAATAAAACGATTAGCTTCAACGTGGCTGAAAGATATTCTTCAGCGTCAAAATATGATGTACAGCCAAGGTCCCTCGCACGGTGTCCCAAAGTGGGAAGGGTTTCGACATTTTTCTGGAATCAGCACCATCGCGGAAGCAGCCTATCCATAACAGGGCAAATTTTGTCAAAACCTACAAAGGCCGGCGAATACCGGTGACGACGACCTGGAATAGGCATATCCTTACCACGGGAATAGATAGGTCAGTAGTGCGCTATTTATTACGAGAAGACAACGCCCCGGTTCGACTCTGTATTTTGCCCGCTAATTTCCTCATTTCTCTAGAGTGTAGAAATTGGCACCAGAGCTCTCTGGGACAAGCTCACACCCTCTAGTCTATGTGGGAGCGAACTAGCACGACTATCGCAGGATGTCTGGATGATTCGACTTAAGTAGCATTCATAAGGAAAGCGAAAATGTTCAACTGGAAACCTAACACACCCTCAGAAGTCTCAAGTCATCGAGGATTATGAATGCGAGAAAATGAATCGAATGCAAAAAATGGAGTCGGAAAAATCTGTGATGTCGGGTCATATCAAAAATTTCTCAGCATTCCTTATAGAACTCTAGGGAAGCGAAATTTTGTCTAACCTATTAATTGCCAGACAACAAGAAATCGTGCTGAGGTAGGCAGGATTCTTCATAAAGAGAATCTATTTAAGCATTCATGTAAGGTTCGAAAAGGACTAATAGGTTTTGCTTCTAAAGACGAATACTAATCTCATGCCATTCTGAGGAAATAGAACCTTTCTGCAGCCCTTAATCTTCAAAACTTAGTGAACCTAATTATAGTGTTTATAAAATGATTCTCTCTTCATCGGAGTCTATTTGTTGTTAATCCGCATTTATTCCTTGTTCATCACCTATGCACGCAAGCCTTGATATTGACCACCTGGCCGTGATTCTTCCAGTTTCGTAGATTGTACGGTCTCTCGGTTCTGTTAACTAGACATCAACCAACAAGCGTTTTCTTGTTTATATAGAACTTTAGCACTATGAAACTAGTGTCCAACAGATATGTGAGTTAAAATCCTAGCAGTGACACTTAACAGCCTATCTACTCTTTGCTATGCAGCGATAAAACCTGGAATGAGATTTATACCAAATTCTATTACAATGATAAAATTAACCATTTTCGTTGCCTAAAATCTACATCCAGCTTTTTCCATCAAACTCACATTAAGGCAGTGTAACAATATCGTCTCCTTACAGTGGAGGAATAATTAGTCGTAGATGTGCAGAAACGATAAACAGAGATTGGTGTGCAGTGAGGTAAATCTAGCGATTTCGCTTAGTGATTTCACCGTCCAATTGTCTCTAATCTAGGGAATACATATTTAGCTTTTATACATTCGGTAGGACAGCCAGTTTTGGTTGCGCCAATGACTTTACCATACCATTCGGCGCCCAGACTTGTGGTGATGGTCCCGGCTTTATTAACCAGCAAGGATGTCGTATGGTACGCACTAACATTTGAATTCAATCTTAATTACTAACTAACAATACCCATGCTGTGTAAGTCTTTGTCGCAAACGGTAATTCTGAGGTGGATGGATTTCACTTGTTTGCTCAATATTCAATAAGCTAGACGGATCAACCCTCAGTATGTTCATAGACACACCTATAAAGCATCCACTACCTCTGCTCACCCAACTGTGGAGGGCTGTAGTGTTGGCCGGTACTGCCCCCAATGCACTTCTATTCTAACGAAAATCTATTTATTTAGCAACTGGACAGTACAATGGAGATGGTTTGGTAAGCTTTCAACACAAAAATCCCCTTAACTATTCTAGGGAACGATGAAGAGCTGACGCTCAACGTGTTTGCACTTCAGAGGAGTTTCAAAAATTGCACATGTGCATTATGTCATCAGAAACAGCAAATGGAGAAAAATAAACAGCTGTATAAATCATCGTTTCTGTTCGGCACAATATTCTAGCTACTTAGTCCTTTACAGGCCAACACACCATCCGGTCCATGCTATTTTTGTTGTTGTCGTGGTGGATCCTGCAATCATCCGGCAGTTTTTGCACGTGATGCGGCTTCAGTCCTTATTCCTGAACAATATCCTCAACGAATGTTCTGGAACAGTGCTCGTTCCCTAATCGATTTTCGAACAGCTATGATCTCTGTTTATATCGTAGTTCGTATACAATAACACAGATGTTTGCCTCATATCATAACAGAATCTGGTTCGGTAGAAAAGTGAATATTAGGTCTTTCTGAAACTACCGTCCGATCCAATCTGTATTTTTAAAGTGGAATATCTCAGCTCAAAATATGGTTTATGAATGAAAATAACAACTATTAGCATCTTAACGTTTTTGCCAACGAGAAACAAGTTTAGCTGTGCGTTTCGTAAAATTCTAGACTTCTGGAGACGATGAAATCATCAAACGCAGCTTTAACCTCGGATTTGTTTCTAAAGTATTCTTCGTATAGAAAATTGTGTAAGCTTTTAAAGAAAGAAATGGTAGTAGGTACGCGAGAAATCGAACCAATATATTAGACGAAAGGGCGTGTGTAGTGGAGTAGTTAAAGGCGCCACATAATACAGTTGGGAGAGGTCCTGCGCCTTAGGACCACCAAGTTTTCAATTCCACCTGGCTCGGGAACTTGGTACTAGACCTGTCTTTGAGGATAGCAGTACTTGATACATCGGTGGGCAAACGCGAGTCATTGTATATGTCAGATATGTATTCAATCACCTCTGACGATGTTAAATGAAATCAAATGCATGGCGCATTCCTCAGTGAATGATCAACGCCGAGAGCTTCATGCTTTATAGAGGACAAGGCAGAGTTTTGTAATCCAGCTCGTTCAACACTTCCAGCGTCAGTTGGAGTATGTCTGATTACGTGTTGTCGTAGAGAAGATTTGGCGCCTTTGTGTTGACCAAAGAGTAGCGCAGCCGTTGAAGCTTCTGGTAGTGTGTCGATTTTCTGGATATACCCCTCCGCCGCCGGTGGGCACGTGTACCGCAGTGGTTAGAACAGCGCTGGAATACACACATGATCATCCGTTGAGAGTCAGCGAAGTGGTAGAAGTCCTGCCAGGAAGGACAGCAGTACGGACTTTATACAGTGCTTCGCCACTACAAAATCACTGTGTAAGCCAGATATGAATTCAACAACCCCTAACAGTGCTTGATGAACACTAATGCATAGCGCATCCCTGAAGGATTGACCATCTCGAAAATTTTCATCCTTTCTTTTACTTCACCGTCAAAATCATTTCACCTCACCTAAAGAACCTGTGATGGATCAAACCAGCTATGCACCACCAAACGGTCAATATTGCTTACCTTTGGTGCAATTTCTGCTTAGGGAAGTGCTACATCGCTTCTCCGCAACCCATCTATCGTACCGATAGTTGCCCGTTGTCGTAGAGTCTAGTTTTCGCCACGCGTTACAACATTACCCAGAGACATTCATTCTACTTCACCGGAAGAAGCGCTGACAACACCTAAAAACAGCGATTTCCTCGGTAGCCATTCAACTCGTGCACCATCTATCCTTCCAAGCTTCACTACTTTCCAATGTGAAGCATTTTTTAAAAAATGCTTAAATTCAGTTCTGCAAGGCCTCGAACGGTTCTGCTTGCATCGCCTGATAGGTCCGTCAATTCACCGTCGACAATAGAATGATGACGCCCCCAACATCCCATCTTCAAGGTTGAATTCCCCACGAAGAGATTTTCCAAATCAACGTTGCACTGCGTATTCAATAGCACTTCCTTAAGCCTTTATCCCGGTAACGTTTCGAGCCTTTTGCCTTCATAGAGCTTGAATACCTAGCAGATGTTACTTTTTACTAAGCCGTTGAAACAGGGCTCATTGGAAACGGTTGATTTTGATCAGAAAACAAAGTGGTTCGCACACGAAAGGACTATTTAGCATATGTCATGGATATCGCAGTTGCTAGCGGAATATAGGCTTTCGAGTTAGTTCTCGACACCGAATAACCACTAGCTTTAAACATAATACTCGACTTTGTGGTAAGACGCTACGCGAGAGTTTTCGACACTCAAACTAGGGATTAAATCTTTATATACATAAAGGCAGAAGCCGATACAACAGGAATAACGACGAAAAGAATACTACCGTAATAATAAGGCAATCACGTCGAACGCAGGACTCCCAAAACCCCTCCCAAGTCCTAAAAAAGAGAGGTGCTCGTCGGGGCGTGGCTACGCCCAAGCGAGGATCAAGGATCGGGTAGCGGGGTCCATCCCCCAAGCAATGAGACGTACCCAGCAGCATGCCCATTGGTGTGACCGATGGTCACGTGATGCTGTGTCTAGTGGTGTTGTGGCAAAGTCCGTCTCCATCGACCCATTGAATGTCTGCTAGGTAGATAGAGAATTTTGATAGAGCAATTCTCCATACGAAGTTCCTTAGGATGGGATCAAAATATTTACGTACTACGACATTTGCCAGGCAACTTGAGAAACAGTATTTATGATCCTTACTACAGAAACATGCAGTAATAGAAAGAAATAGCAACTATTCCGGGGATAGTTGCTATAATGATTAAAACATTTTATTTCCCTTTACTATACAAAATTCACCTCTTGTCAAGCTACAATCAACTATTTGTGTATTGAACCTATTAAATCGAATGGATGCGTATGTGGAACATTTTCTAAGCGAGAAGTGAAAAGGTAGTAATGAAAAAGTCCTTAGAACGAACTATAACTCTAGTTACAATAACAACGAAATGCAGTAATATCAACATTAATATCTTCAAAGTTACCCAAACAATGGGAGATCTCAACTAACTTCTCAACGTTATCAAAAATTCCATCCTTTAAAGATTTCTAACACATAAAGAACTTATACATTTAAATTAAAATACGCGTATATGATGACAAAGACAAAAATAATATACCCGATCTAAACAGCGTTCTCTAGGTGACAAGCGACGGTACGACCAAAAGTAAAGTAGAATTGTACCCGTGACTTTTTTCAAAACAGATATCACATATACCACATTTCCACTTAACGACTGTTACGTACCAAATTCGAAACATACGGCAATAGATCAGTGACTGACAGACAGCAAATAATTATGACAACAACAATGAGATCACTCAAGCTCACCATCCTCTAGCTCAGTAATGGGTGGTGGAGGTGGTGGCGGAGTCAATGTTCGAGATGGTTCCGAAGGACGGCTATGTTGCGATGAACTCTGTAAACAACAGAAAACTTTTGACGTGTAATGATAAGTCCTAACACCAAGTGATTATTAGTTTACCACAACGATGATATGAACAGAAGAACCTATAACAGGAGACAGAGAAATATTTAACTACTGAAGTAACAAGAGTGCTGTGAAAGCTAAAATACATATTTTAAATATTTCATCACTACAAAACCATCCATACGCTTAACCTCATTTGTAACCTGGGAAAATAACGTCGTGCTGCCTAAAAAGCCATATCAATCAAATAAAGATGCTAAAATTGCGATGACGGTATTTACGAATCAAACACAAGAATGGATTAATGCAAATAATAACATGCAAGCTTAAACAACAGCTGCCGTCGTATAAAAGCGAGTTAGGACCTCAGTTTAGGTGTAAATAACATTCCAATGCACCCAAGGAACTAGACCCTTCTCCTAAAGCAAAAGAAAACCTTTGAAACAAAATTGAGAGACAAATTCCTACAAATAAAATGAAGTTGAATCATGTTCCACTTTCATGTTTCTCAGAAACCTAAAAACTCAAGAAAACATTTCCAACCTTCACAACATCGTTATCCCTCCGTGAATGCGAGCCATTCGATATCGTGCTATGACTGTGTGAGCTACTGTGAGCTGTCATATGACCTTGATACATAGGCCGGAATGATTTTGATGCAGAGCCGCTACCTATACCAGAAGAACCCAAAGATGATGGTAGGAAAGATGGCGACTGTTGATCCATGCGAGGACGCTTTTCACTGAAATCGCTGATATAAGACATGCGAAGTACCCGACCCATGAAAGGCCAATTCATGCCGATGCTGGTACGCATTCTTTCCTCCTCATAATCGCTATGTGAATTTATTCATCTCCTCTGCTTCGTTTCAAATTATTAAAAAATGTGACTTAACCACAATATTACCCTTTCTGGGAACTAACGCGTTCACCACGACACAACGAGGATCCTTCGCTTCGCCTGTCACTCAACTAATAGCGCGTTCGTTCCCCACCGCATAGCTTGCGGCCCGGAGTTTCGCAAATATCTCATTATTGTGGTTAAGTCACACATAATAACCTACCGTAAAAATTCTAACAGGCAGTATGATATTAAAAAGTGGACCAGTTTTCTTTGCAACTATAAAATACCGATGTGTAATTGGAGTTGCATTTGACAAAGTACTCGAAAAAGAAGTAAATCGACATACTACCAAAACTCATCGTCATAGACATGTTAAAAAGTCCATAATCTAAAATAAAGAAAAAACCTACAGTGGTGGTTGGCTACCACTAAAGTGCCCAGTCACAGGCGCACGGACGTGTTCTCGTTTTCGGCGTTCCTCTTCTTTCCGCCTTTCCCTATCTTCAAAATGTGCTGACGCCAGTCTTTCCCTTTCTTCTCGTCGACGTCGTTCCTTCTCCCTTCGTCTTTCATCCTCCCTTCGATTTTGCTCATCTCTTACTTTATGTCCATTGTCATGAGTTGACGCTAAACAAATCGTTACATAGAACTAATACTAAATGACAACAGCGAGTCTTCTTATCGTGGATAAGCAGTCGGCTAATTTTGACACTAGCAATCCCTTCACAACTACATTATCACAATTCCTCAACAGGACTTGCTTCCCAACTACAACTGATTATCTTCACATATACGTCATTAAGAAAAACTTGAAACTTTACAGAATCCACACATTTGTCGAAATTCGTACCAATACCAATTAGAAGGTGAGAACTACAGCACGTGGAAACATATCCAATTTTCCTAATAAATTGAGCTTCCTTTCTTAATATATTAAACAAATAGATAAAGTGCAGGGATTACCAAGTGGTGCCCGAGCCACTGTATCTTGCCCAGGAAGAGTGAGATTCGGCATTGAGAGATCAGGCCGAACCTGTGACGTGTCCGGAATGAAGCTTCGTCGGGCAGGCGCACGCTCACCTGAAGGCCGATCACCTCCACAGGCATGTGACTTAGAGCGTTCCTAAAGCTTCTACTTTGTAGTGGATGAGGTACATCACAGAAAGCACGTAGTAGTAATATTTAATAAGTAATAACAGTAACAATGATAATAATATTAAACGAAAATTTACTCCTTTGGCAGCGTTTTTAAGCATAAATCGCTTGCTAAAAAATGAAAATAAGGGGTAAAATCCCTTATTTACAGCTGGCATAAACACAGTATCACAAGACGTACCTACAGCTACAACGTACAACTACAGAATAGGCAACAGTAGAAGTAGAAGCACACCTTGTATTCCGAGAGATCAACCTTTTTGTGGAATGTAGGCGGAGGAGGCGGCGGCGGTAAGACTTCCTTGTCCTCAGCTGGACTTCGTGACGGATTAGGAGTCGGTGTTGTTGGCTTCACTATGCCTTTAGCAACAAATCGTGTAAGAGCCAACCATTCTCGACAAGACTTGTAAACGCTGGCAAATTCTTGAGACATTTCTGAAATGACTGAAACTACGCCTAAGACGAATACCACGATGATGACTTAACTTTTTAACACCGGATTAGCCAGAAACGAGAACTAAATAGTTGACAATACCATTCAAAAGATCTTGCGTCATATCTGGGTCGATTTTTTCGAACCAAGCCTTTTCTCCAGGTGTAGGCGACGGGGTCTAAATGAGCTAAACTCGTTAAAGTGGAGCTTTATAACAAATTAGATTGATGGAAGTAGAAACTGGAATGTATGCGCGACAATGTAGTCACACCACATTCTCAAACAATTACGGCACCAAGGCGCAATTAGTAGCAGAGTTCTAACAAGGTAAATGACACCCTGAACAAATCTACAAACAACAGACGCCTTCAATTACTTCACTACAACAGTGTCAACGTTATCAAACCTATCATGTTGTTAAAGAAAAAATATCGAAAATTGCTGTACTAATAGAAGAAAAGGTCACCAGCAAGTAGAAGAATTTGACTTTTAACCAGACCCAACTTTGATAATAGCTTTGTGTAAAATTTTACGACATAGTTCTTCCCTTAGAACTGATTTCCTTTCATGGTAGTACTCACATATTCTTGGCATTTAAAGCTCAAATCGGTCAGTTACGAAGCTATATGACTCGCCTCTCAAAAGCAGATAGAGTGCTAACTGCCGACTAGGCGTAACTATGTATTAGGTTGTTCGGAAGGATAGTTTTACAACTTCGTTTTCTCTATACGTTTCTCCAATAGTTTTCTTCTGGATGCTGTATTATCATATATGAACGTAAAGCTCATTTTAAGCACTTTTGTGCTATGTAATTGCAATATTAATAGCGTTTTTTGACAAATTTCAATGGTCAGAATCCTAAATGTCAAAATGGGAATTTCGACAAGTCTAAAATCCAAACTCCAAAACTCGGATGTAGTGCAGCACAGCCGGATCGGTCGGTACGTTAACGAGATATGAGAGAAGGAAGTGCTAACGAACACATTAGCTTTCACTTCAACTAATAAACTTTGCTCTAATGTACGTTACTTCAAAAACGCAGTTTGGAATTCCCATTTACCTCCGAGCAACCTATTGAACTCCCCATCTACAAAGCGCCGAATTAATTTAGATTTCTGTACACTGTCTGTAAGAGCCCCATAGATACAGAAAGCTACCCTCTAGCTATAAGAGTAAAAATTATCCCAGACAAATAAACTGACGCTTTTCGTATCACAAACGAACACCATTTGCCTCTTTAGGGCCACACGGACTACTATTAATTGTTGGCGAAACGAGCCAGCCGATTAAAAGATTTACGTTTGAGGCAAATGATGGTCAAGACTGATCACTGCTATATTATATCATTAATGCGAACTTATTTATGCATCTTTTGATAACGAGATACGAGTTAACACCAACATAACACCGTTACGCGTTAAAAACTCCACAATTTCCGCAATAGAATCGTTAATAACACTGCTTTCCAGAGGAAAATAAGATTATAATGTATCAAATTCTGAAACTTTGTATGTGCCCGATTCCTTGTGGCTAAATGTGAAGTCAATGACTAGAAGACTGAATCCAAACAAAAACATTTCAGAGGCTCACAATAGACATACCTCTATTTCACGTCATGAATGACTGCCCAAATGCCCCGAGAAACTTGCCAGCGGCCAAGGATGGTGGTGGGACCGTGTGCGGGCCATGCCAAATCAACGTGAACTTTTTCGGACACATGACGGCACTAGAACCCTCCCGCGCACGACCTTATCCGCCGCTTCCACCCTCGGCTCGCATTACAAAGCGCGCTCTAGGCAGAATGGGAACAAGTGTTGACCAACACCTCGTATCCGGCGTACACACACACTAGGTGCACACATACGCATGCTATCGCATTTGCGTTGTACCGAATCGCCCAATTCGTTACGCACAGCCTAAAACAAGCGCCTGATCATGTCAAACAGGATATCATTCTAACCCTAGGCCTAGGCGTGACGAACCCCTTTCCCTGCAGATTCATATAGAACATAAACCCATTAAGAAACAAGAAACAAAAGGAAAAATTAGACGATTGTTTTTTGTTGACTAGGAAAATCCTCAAGTGTATGGTATACACATCGGAAAAGCAGAAATGTAACAAGAAAGAAGTAAAACAGTTGCCTCGTCTCCGCTCTTCTTCGAAAACAAAAAAAAAAAGGGAAATTGCTCGTCACGCCTTGATGTAAACAACGACTAAAACTTACACATCTGTAGCGAAGAAGTACGCACACTCTGTAAGTTTCTTGTTATCTGGAAATGTTCAGCGTTACTAGGTCAAAGTCAGGGTTCAGGCAAGTTATAAAGCTGCTTACTAGGCGCAATCTCGTGCATTGCGGCGAGAACGAAGGGATGTGGCATCTCGACCTTCAGATCAAAAGCTGAACACAACCGCTAAGTGCCTATTTTACACTTTTTTATCGCCACTATGTCTAACATAAAAACGTTCTCTCATTTGTCTAGGCGGTCGCTCTTATTTCTAAATATCCATTTAATAACTACTGTGCGAATTCAAACATAAATCACGTTTAGAAAGAAACGAACTCACCTATCGTTTGAAGAATGACGTTCTCATATTGTACGATTAGTTGCGCTGCCTCGATGTAATGCTATAATCCACTGATCTGTGGACAGTAAAGGAACAACTAGTTGCAGAGAAAAAAATGTGGAAGACAGACCATATGTCAAGAAAATTCTACATTCAGAAGCACATAAGCTGCCCCCTATTCTCGAATAGAACACGGTATGAACCAAAAATTTATCATTGAGAACAGCCACACCATAATAGTGATGAGATTTTTGCGAAACTCCGACCACAGGGTGTCTAGGGTAGGAAGTGGGCGCGCTACGTGCTAACGCGTTAACCACCACACCATGCTTGTTCAGCCTAACTGGGTTCGTTGCCGGTTTGGGCTTACCAGATCAAACCCGTTGCTGATGGCACTGGTAGACAGAACACTAGCTGGAAGAAAGGCAAAACGAAGGACACGCAAAAGTGTGGTGATGAACGTGTTAGCCTCCGGAAACGGTAATAGAGAGCTCGTTCCCCACCGTACACACCTGCGGTTCGAAGTTCTGCAAATGCCTCGGCACCATTGTAGTTGCATCATACATAGCACCCTGCCGTGAAAAACTCAATAGGAAGTAAATGAAAACTTAACATAGTCATCTCAGAACTTAATGGATGTTGTGTAAACTTAATGTATAGTAAGAAACGCACATTGTTACTTGGAATAGTTGGATGACGGTCGAATTTCTTTGCCCACCACACTCGTACAATGTGATCCAATTTTCTCGGACATTCTTCGCTTTTGCCCGCTAAGAACAAACATGCGGCAGCAATGTCCTAAGACAGAAAAGAAATGAAATACCAATGGAATGGAATCACCAATGGGAAACAAACTGTGGTAAATCCGAAGAACTAACCCTGTAGTCGAACATCCTGAACGTGTGGAAACAATAGAAACGTTGCATATGCATAATTGCTGCGCACATACACAGTTGGGAACTGTAACACAGTGATGACAAACTCCATTATTATGGCACTACAAAATGGGAAACAACTCAAAAGACCGACTTCCTATCAACTTAAGCAAAAGTAATCGATATAATTATTTATGCGTTCTTGTCGATCTTACTGAGCTGATGTGAAGTTGATATAAGCCGTCGCTGTTGGCCGATGGCTGGTGTTCCGGCGATTTCGCCTTCCTCAGAACCGTACCGTTACGAGTGGCACGATGTCGCCAACAAAAACAACAACAACAACATCGACGACTTACACAAACCTCTCAGCTTAACAAGATCGGTTCGTAAGATCGAATGAATAAAAGGGAAACAGGTACAAGTTCTTCGCATTCAACGGTTTCCAATTTTCGCCTCACTGCGATCTGGCTGAGGTAACGAAATTCCGTCTCACCAAAACGAGACCAGCAGAAAGTACTAAACACAAAACGATAGAAAAATGCACCCACATCTTCCCTCTTTGGTCACGGACGTTGTGGTTCAACTGATCCACCATCATCTGTATGAATCGAGTTGCTTGCTGCCGATAGGTCAACTCTTTTTCTGGTGTAAACCCGTCGCGAATACTCGCTGTGTTGGCTGCCTATAAACTCGATACTTCTTTAATGGAGCTAAGAAAGAAAAACGAATACAAAGATGGAAATTGCACAAAAAAGCTGGAGTAGAATAACATATGATAAAGGATGAGAATAAAGAAACAAATTAATCCATGTAAGTGACTGAACTAAGCCCACAAGCCCCGGAAGATAAATAGAAAGTTTAGAAGACACCAGCGAAGAATCAAAGGAGTTCGGCTGATCGTTCCGGTTTACTCATTCACAAAAAAGCCTCTCTAAATCGAAATCATCGCAATAAAGCTTTTGGTGTTCGGTAGGTGTGTTAGGCCCAAACCACGATTCTCTCAAGTTGACAGGAAAAGGAATTACAGGGACCTCCTTCAATTTCTAACTTCTACAACGCCTTAGTGGGACGAAAGTAAAAATTGATTAATTTGGGAAAGGAAGTAAACCCTAGATGTCTAACAAATGATGGCGTGCGTACAAAATCCCATTTGATATGGAGCTCACCCATAGAACTGGGCCAAAATTAACCTTGAAAGAGTAGCTCTAGGTCTAGAAATGCGTAAACAGTAAAGTAAAGTAGAAAAGTGAATAAATTTATTCACTATCTCTCACCCAATTGATGAACCATTCATTCAACTTCCTTTTCCTCAATTTCCACGGACCGTAGCACAAAAGTGATAGAAAGTTGTCCCAGTTTCAACTGACGGGATAAATACGGGAGTCACTGGTCACAGATTCTATGGATGCAGCAAAACTTGCCTTAAAGAAAGAATAGCTTCTCACCTCTTCCTTGGTGAAATACCACTTGTGGACATTTCGGTGTCCCGTCTCCGAGGAGCTACTAGGTAGTGAAGACATTGCATCGGCCAACCCAAACTGAAAGTTCTGAGAGTTGTAATACTAAAGAACACCTTAGCCTATAGATAACAATCGCTTGGTCAAACAAGGGTTACGGATCGCTGAACGAGAGACAAAGAAACCTAACATGCAACAGATCACCGGATCAAGCACTAAACTCAAGCATAACCCCTAGTAAAAAACAAAGTAAACTGTTAACTAGAGAAAACAACTAATCAATATGAGAAATAGTCTCAAAAGAACTAATCAGTAAGAGGAAAAACCCTCCGACAATGAACGTACCACCACCGTAGAACAACCAAAAGCCCAGAAAATCGCCAGTTTATTGCGAGAATACTCCCACCAACGCATTACGCTGTCATCGTGCCAGAACTGCTTAGCAGCCCGTACAATATGCGAACACCTTGTCGTAAATCATACTCGCGGGCAGCCATGCAGTGTAAACGTTCCTGCTCCGAATTTCCTTGCACGAGTGCTGACTGCGTAGCGTTTTGGCGCGAATTTAAAACGTTTTAGTGGTCTGCCTCTCTTATACATGGCGCGCGATTTCTTCGCACTATAAGGGCGGACGAAGAAGAGGTGGGCGGAGGTTTCATTGGCAAAACTACGAATGGGCGTGGCTCGGAGGGAAGTATGGATGCCGTAGAAGCTAGTTAGTAGCGCTCTGGCGGCTTCTATGTAGAAGTCGTCGTCGTCGTGGTTTCTTATATTCATACTTACGTCGACTAACTTCTAATTCTATCGTGAAAACAGTCGTTACTACAACAACTACTACCATTACTATCCTGGACACTTTTTTCTTTCTTTAAAATTCGATTGGGTCCGACAATGAGCGGCAACGAACGATGAGCGATGCCGGTTCAATTCTATGGGCCATTACGATGGCCATACTATCAATTGTCACCATAGTTGGAAATCTAGCAGTGTTACTATCGTACTACCTCGACAAGAACATCCGTCAACCGTCCAACTACTTCATTTTCTCACTGGCAGTTTCTGATTTGGTAAGCGATTTGTTACAGTATGCATAGAGACAAATCACACTTTGTAGATATAATTAGCATTAATGAGATTGCTACTGTACATATAATCGGTATCAACAAGGGTGGTGCTACTTGAAAAAGAATTTGCTAACAGAACAGTGGTATTTTTTTAACAGCAGCTCTTTGAAGCAGTAATTCAACTTGAACGTCGAACTGTTTGTTGTGCCCAGCCGGATAGGACTTCGGATCATGTGCACTCTACTTCATAAGATGATGTCATTAAATAACCTTCTCTCCATTTCAAGGGAATCATAGCTACCAAAAGAGAAATGATACAGAGAAGTGCAGAACCCCACAAGAGATGTTTTCTGGCATCAAATTCTTATATGGCTCATTCGAAATCAAATATACTACTTAGTAGGCGCCTATTCTACTGAGCAATTCTGATGTGACGAAGACAAATTGCCTTTTAAGGTTACGCCATCAAGCAGATTTCGTTATGAATGTGTATGAAAGCGAAGCACTCATATCGATTCATACAGCGCTATTTTACTGGATGTCAGATTTCCTCATCTAAAATTCTATAATTTTCATCAAATAATGCAAATATATGTCTATACTTATATTAACGGGATATCCTCTATGAAAAGCATCTAGAAATGTTCAGTAACGGGGCGACGGCGAAATGTATGACCCGGTCTGGTACGAAGCAAACGCCTCCCTCAACTTCCACTGAGATGCTGATGAATTCGGCGAATGTGTTCTGCTTACTGTGCTGAATTGATTTATATTACTTGGAAAAACGTTATCATATTCATGCATGCGCCCTCGGGATGTTCTTACATACGCTATGCTTGCGAACAACCTTCAATCAACTAACTAGGAAGTACATTTAGACCGCTCGGGTTCGATTCCAACAAGTAAAGAAAACCCCATGTCTACTAGAAAGAGGCCAACAAGCTACATGCCCCACCCCTAACAACGACGCGGCCAGCTAGAATCTAGCTCTTTGTCTGTAAAGGAAAAGCAGTAAAATTATGAGCTCAACACGAAATTTGGGGCGCCTTTCGTGCAGATGAAACGAGCTAAATCCACTTGGGTGCTTTTGTTGATGACAGAGACAAATAGAGGCTTTAGTGGTAAAGATAGCTCGAACTATTTAGGAATTACTGGGATTATATCCACGATATAGGAAGTAGATATGATGATGTGTATACGCAAAAATGCAACTACCTGGGTACTGTCGATGAAAAAAGAATCCATTCATTGACAAGTATTTCTTCCTATATACTTTATATGACATGCTTATATGAAGAATCTAACAAAATAATACATTATTGTACTCCTAATAATATAAGTGGGAGAGGGTACTGCATTTATGGTGATGCTCCCACGCACAAGATCCTGGTTCGACTCTGAGCCAGGCCAACCAAGCCTCCCATCCGTCCGTGGTCGAGTAGTTGGAATTAGACTTCTCTGCAAAGCTTTCTGGAATTAAGACCTAGGTGCACACTTGCGCTGCTACACTAGAATTCCATGAAGGATCAGCTATTGAATGACATTAATAAAGAGGACCGAAAGAAATTCTCAGAAGCAGCCATGCCCACGCACATGTTCCGCGGACATTTGTGGATGATGAATACGGGAAACGAATCGAGTAATCGAGTACATGTACTACTGAGATCCGCACAAAATTTGTGGTGTTGAGTCATGTAAGAATAGATGGTATAAGAGACAGATAGTTAAGAATGTAACTTCTTTCTTGGATTGTTACGCTAACACAAACCGAATAAACATCTTTATCGACCTCGTGGTACCTTAACAGTTCAAGAAGGTACTGACTATTACCACTGACGTCGAATGACGATCAGTTTGAAAAATCCGACCGCTGCTGTTCTATGCTTTGAGCTCGTCGACAAATTGACAACGTCGTCTATTCAGTGATTTGATAAAGTCGTCTGAGCGCTGATTGGGATTCCTTGGTGATGTCAACGTCGTTGTCGACGTCGTCACATTCGTCATCATTAGAATATTCCAGTGCCACACACGAACTTCTACTGGTCGCTTTCCCGGTTTTACTTTATCGTCATCGAGAAATTAAAATGGCTAACAGAGAAGTCGAATCATACTCAGAGAGGTGAACATTTCCTTAAAACGTATGTAATAATTCCCTTCGTGTTACACTGAATATAGCCGTGACAAGTTGACCCGTGTGATAATCGGTACTCGGGGAGTGTGTGATTTGTCCCTTTTTTCTAGAAGAACGAAAAAATGGTGTATTTATACTTAATACACCTCTATTATTACCATACTATATACTTCTAATAGGAAACCAATCAAAATGAGCTGAACAACACCTACCTGTATGAAAAGAATTTCACCGACCGTAAGCCCATCGCGATTCATCGAATAATGTGATTCATGAAATTTCTCCGATATGGCGCCCTTTGACATGTTTAACCATTTTCTGTCCAATCAGACATTTTAAACAATGCCTTAACTTTTGCTGATTGCCTATTCCTTCTTCATAGAAGAGTAGTGGCTTTTCATGATAAACAGAGTCATTTCTCATCCTTTCATTCTCTTTCCGTTTGTTTTTGCCTGAGCGATTTCAGAAATGTTCATAGTTGTCAATGACGTATTTCCTAGTGTTGCTTAGCGAAACAATAACTTTCATCATTTGTGAAGAATAAGCAAAACTGGCTACCTTCATTAAATCAGTTAGTATTCTGAACATGACTGAACTATTGTGAAAGTTTTAGTTCTTGTGAATCTTCCTCCACTCCAACATCCGAATACATTTCCAACCGTTCACAAGTTGTCATCCTCAACAGCTTAAAAATTCGAATCTCAATGGAAATCAGTAAGGAAGAAGTAATACGGAACTGAATTGAATTCGAGTGATCATCTGCAATGACTACTTGTTCGGCAGTACCACGTTCGCAGCTCTCCCCAATCCCTGCTGCGCTTCCGATGAAGCACAACGCACGCCAGACACCATCGAGTCGTCGGTTCTCATGCTCTTCCCTTCAATATTATCCTTGAACACTAACATCGTGGTTTTAGATCGAATAAAATCCTGGTGCGTCTAGGAATGTATTGGCGCAGAACTCCTTCACTGCTTAATCGAAGAACGAATTGCACGGGTTGTTGAGCTAATGAACTCTACTAGAATCGCCGTGAACCGAACTGCTCGTACTTCGATCCGCTGGGCACTGCTGCTGTGGTAGAAGAGGAAAAAGTTTCAAAAAGATCTGATGATAAGGTGCGGATTCTAAGGGCTCCACCACATCAAGGTAGACCAGCCTAGTAGAGATAACAAGTGAACAAGAAGAAAATTAAGGAAATTCGGCCAGAAAAATGTGAAAAAAGGAAGAAGAACACGTAAGCAAACACGGAAACGGAATATGAAGGAATACAAATCTGAAAAGTTCCCTTTGCGTCAAGCACTTGTCTAACCTCGATCAGCTCAACCCGGACTTGAGAAATTCTTTGAATTATGGCAGTAGCAGTTTTACTAAAGAAGACACCTATTCGTTGCTTCAATGTTAGACATACGTAATTGCGCAACCATAAATAAAATAAAACGATAAATCTCCTGGCGTTGATCAATATACCCTGAGGGATGTGCTATCCATTCGACTTCATTCTACAACATTAGAAATGATTGAAAATGTGTTTGACCTTTATAATGACTTGCGGTAGCCTACCGATTTATCACGTCTGTGCTGGTACCATTTCGCCGACCCCGAAGAGATCGAAGGCTTGGTGACCCGATAGGGAGGGTCGAACCAATGACTACTTATGTATTGGGAAGTAACTCTAACCCCTAGTCTATACGCATCTTTTTTCATTATTACGACCATAAGTTTAGATAGAGTTTTATTGAAAAAATTGCAAAAAAAACGAAGGAAAAGAAATCGAGTGTGAAAAACTCCTCTGCCAACTAATAACCTTTCTTCCTTTTTTCCTTTCTACCTCCTCTCGTTCATAATGTCCGGTAGCCAGCCTTCTATGCGGTATAGTAGCCTGTTTTGCTTAATACTTTTGTGCTTTCTTAAAATTTCTATTTTTACGATTGTGCACATTACTTCGTCCTTAGTTATCCACTGCTGGTTAAGTGGAGGTGAACCGAGACACCGAGGAAGCTTCTAAATCACTTCATAATCGCCTAATATAACATCGTTCACCTAATTTCGCTATTCATTTTGATTTCCTTTCATGTTCAACGAAAAACACTCTCTCATTACTTATAAACACCTTGAGTTTATTGATTATGAACACAGTTCTGTGTATTTCGGCTTTGAGGAAGACGAAGACGTCGAAACGTTAGCCGAAAATAAATGCAATTATCAGCATTGTGTAAGCTCATCAAAGAAAGAGTACAGTTCTGTGTATCGATCGCGAGGAGAGTTCATGAATATTCATCTACTCAGGGCGTTGACGCCATCGCATTGCAAATGTTATTCACCACTTAAAAAACGAGAAAGAAAGAAACGAATAGTAGATACGGGGTATTAGTTAGCGAAAATCCTATCCTTGTAGTGCAAATGTGGATGCACAACCATGTAACGTTCGCGTATTGATTGAAATATGGCGAAAATCAATACAGTTCTATTCTGTACAACGCGCGCTACACATTAACACACGTTGTGCACTGTAACTAGCTCACCTGTTAATCACGCTAGTTAGACCAAACATTTAATATTGCTTAATGTCTCCACTTTTTATTAACGTAAACATTAAGATTATTCTGCAGACGATGGCGTAGAATCGTTAGCCGAAGAAGCCTTTTTGTCAACCTCGTGTTAGCCTAATGATCCCAACATAGGTGAAATATTCACGTTCTTTTTGGCCAATTGCATTGGCTTCTGTGCCCAGAAACGTTGAGGTGAATCATTACCATCACATTTTCTTCTCCTCAATGTGAGCAGAATAGATCAGCTGATTCGTCAAAGTATGGATGTTCTATTTTCTTCCTGAAATCATATAGGAAACGAAGAATTTTTTTCTAAATGCAGGCTTTTTTATTTTATTTTGTAGGACCCATCTTCATGTGTATTGTGCATATCCCAGCACTTTTCACATTCGATTCGTTCCCTCGCATTCATTGCCCACGAAGATCTTCTAGCTTTTACGTGTGGCTTCGGTTGCTGCTTGAGGATTTTCATTTCATCTTGAATGTCGTAGAATTCTGCTCGAGCAATTCTCCCTGGAGACCTGAGGTAGCCAGGCTAAAGCGTACCCAATTTGTTTGCAGAGATTGATTTTTTCCCAGACAAGTCCGGTACCAATTTCCTAACCCCGGAAGTATGGGAGGCTTAGTTGGCCCGAAGCGGAATCGAACTAGCACCATGCCCGGGATGATGGATATTACTGCCGCGCTATCCGCTGCTTAAATGCTAGTTATTTTAGTTGATTTTCTGGACTCTTTGTGAACACGGTGTTCAACCGTTGACTTCAGAGCGTTGGGCGTTGCAAAGTTCTTCACTTGGCTGAATAAAACTGTAAAAGTGACCATTATCAATCATATGACCGTCATTGCACCATGAGATTCTTTTTAACTGTCATTTATTAAAATAGACCAGTTAATATGGTGTTAATAACATGTCACTCATTAAATCACTACTCTTCCAATAATGATTGTCCACTGATCAACTAACTACCCTTCATAGGATATATATAAATGGAGATGAAAAAAGGCCGGACATTAAGATCGGAGAGATATCACCAAACGATTTACCAACGTTACAAATAATACAAATACAATCGGTGACGGATTTCTTTACCTCATAGTTTCAATGGTCAAATCGGCTCCACTATCCTTGTTATTTTAGTCCTCCGATGGTTTATTGGCTAACTGCAGCTGCTGGTTTTATTTCATGTATGACATATGTATGTACAGCGGCGTTCTTACCTCTTAACAGCACCGTCTTCCAAGTTTAAAGATGGAGCTCCTCACTCACATCCGTAAATCTAGATAAGATACAATTTTTCGCATTGAACAGTGAAAAAGATCATTACGCCAAAACTGTTATGCTCCTTCTGTCCTTTGGTGGGTTGCATGAGCAAAGCGCACTGAAGGGCGGCTTTGGTGCATGACGTGCAGGAATCGAGTTTACCGGTAGCAATGCAAGTTAATCGATGAGTGATGGTTGCTAGAGATTAAAGGATAAAATGACAAAAAATTGATAAACTGTTATAATGAAATCTTCCTTTCCAATCAACCTGTCACAAAAATGTTATGAACGCCTGGTGACCTTGCGATGTATTGGAATTCAAGTAGTAGCGTACGGGGCTTTTTGCTTAGTTACATCAAAAGAGTATAAAGCTACTTTTGATAAATACAACAAGTGTAAACTCAGTAACGTCCAGCTGGCACAACAGCTGGGACTATATGTTGGAGATAAATCTGTTGGTAACTGTGTGAAACCTTCATTCTCGTGGTCTTTCTCTACGAATGATTGAAAATTCCGCATGAAAGCATTGCCTTCAGACTTCATTTTCTGAGCACAAATTTCTCCATGCATCCGCACTTCTTTTTTCCATTCACTCATCGAAATGCTTTGTTTTCTTCTCTACTTTTTCTGTCGTTCTTATCCTGTATTATTGCGGCAAGTACTTTACTTCATTCCTAACTCGTGTCTTGTTGTCCTTTCCTTGTTCACCCGTATCCCATCAATTCTCATTCCTCTTTGCTGCCCGACTTCGAATAATTCGATCAGTCGTCAGGAAGTAGCCTACGGCTCTTTTGCTTTCATGTTATTTGTCGAAGTGATGTGTGTCACATGAGAATCTTATGTTCGCTGATAAACAAGCCATAATAATTTCACCCAAAGACGTTTCATTTGTAAAGAACAAGAGATGTCTGGAAAAGGTGGCTTATGGCTCAAATATTAGGGAAGATGTTTGTTCAGTTGGCTCATATCTGGTTACTACAGATGTTTAAATGTTTAGATAGCAATATTGACGCTTCGATAACCTCTATTTTTTTCTCAAAACAAGTAACCGAGCTTATATAAACAACGTTTTTGTCCCACCCTGTCACATGTTAGAGCATCCCAACAATATGTTTCGCATGCCGAACCAAGGAACATGAAGAGCTTGACATTCGTGTTATGATACCCTTAATGGAAGGGATGTAACAACCGTGAGCTCGCCAAGTACAGAAACATGGGTTTATTCTTAGTAGAGCTTCTGGCTGAAAACTTCAAACCAACACCTTTTCAGCTTGGTTCATTTTTCTAGGGGCCAAATATCCAGTTGAAAATCACAATTGGCCACCCAAAAAGTTCAACCAGCTTGATGAGAAATGTTATAAAGACTATCGTAATCTGGTGCCATCAAAAGAATTGCCGTGGTCCGCGTGCCCACATGCCTTGAGAAAAAAACAGCTAAACTCTTTTAAAACTTTTTCTTTACTAAGCGAAAAGTTTCCTTTGCTATAGTTTGATATTACATCTTAAAGTATATGAAACTTGCAGGAGATAGATGAGTTCGAAAAATTCATTTATCCTGCGCAATTGATATTCCTATAGAGACCAAAGCGCTTGCCCATGTTTTTATGTCAACAAGAAATTTATCGAGCAGATGTTCTAAATGATCCTATTCGTAGAAATGAGAGAGTGAAAAAGGCAAGACGGCGTTGCCGTTATAATTGTACTTTGCTATGCCTGTCATCTACTACCGATTCTATGGACGAAAACGGATCGTGTGGATTTTATGCAATGAATCTGATCGAATCTTCATAACTCTCCGACGAAATTTTTTTTTGGATTGTACGACGCTGTAATGGGACTCAGCTGAGAGTGAAAATATACTGGAGCTCTTCCACTTCGTTTACTTTCACCCATCATTATTTTTTTTTTCTTCAGGGTAAAAGGAAAAAGGACAAAGCTGTCGTAGTTGATCAATCCCTCAGAGATGCGCCATACATTTGACTTCATTGAGCATTGTTTGGAGGTGATTGAATGCATACCTAGCCTTTACAATGACTCGCGATGGCCTACCGATGTATCAAGCCAGTGCTGCTATTCTCGCAGACAAGTCTGGTACCAATTTCCCGATCCCGGAGGATTGGAAAACTTCACGAATTATGGGCGCAGGGACCCCATATGTGTTGCAGTGTATGTTTTCGTCTGGATATGGTGTGAAATATAACCACTACAATGCTGAGAGATTTTCCAAGTGTGGAGCCCAGTTCAGATTCGAACCCGTGGTTGCCATTTCGCGGAGGTCACGTGTTGCCTAATGCTCCAGTGAGGTTCCTCGAATCTGACTTGGATCCAGGCTTTGCAAATATCCCAACATCATAGGTTGTATTTCTTTTCCACTCCGTATATATATATATATATATATATATTTATATATTTGTCTTAAAGCACTCTATGATGTTGATAGCAGAGGGTGATCATCCTTTCCTACGGCATAGTAACTCAAAATGATTAGTCTGGTTTTCACATCGTTTCATTTACTGACAGTGACTGAAGTGGCGCTCATGCTTGACTACATATTAGTGCACTGAAGCGAATTATACGAAAACGGAAATATTCCGTTAACGAAACAGCAACTGAAGCGCGACTTTATCATATTGACAAGTAATACACATTCATGGAAGCGTTCTCATTCATTCTTCTTCGGAACATCCTAATGATTTACCACCTTATATTTGCTTAAAGCGATATTCTTAGGTATGAAATGGCGATGTATAACAAGGGTTCTTTTTCATTACCAGTAGGGTCGAGAAAAGATAATGAACTTAACGTTTTCATCCAGACGCCATAGATTGTGGAAATAAACAGCATCATAGGAAAAATGTAGGAATGTAAGTGCTCCTTGGGACCACTGGCTAGCAACGATGTCAGATAATAAGGAATGAAGACTTTCTCGAACTTTATTGCATCCTCTATCAGATCATTACCGGTCGCAAATCACTAGTGAGTTTCGAAGTTGTTGAGTATACTCACCAGATGTACTGCCCGAGTTTTCATATAAAGGATAAAGAATAAAGCTTTCAGAATTGATTTTCGCCAAGGGATCGTCATGCATTCTACTCACCAAGGATCGTTAGAGGTGCTCACCCTGATTATAGAATAACTCGCAGTAGGCTGTGAGCTACCGATGTATCGATTAAGCACTTCTATCCTCCAGATAAGTCTAGTGTCAATTTTCCGACCCAAGAGGGACGAAGTGTTTGGTGAGACCAGGGATCGCGATAGAAATAATGACCATGTGTGTATTGCAAGGCCCCCCACATTGCACACGCCTCAGGTTTTTTTAGAGTTCTTTGTGCACAAAGGTAAACCTGATAGGCAAGAGACTCGGAGACTGTGCTAACCAAGGTCAGCTAGCCAATAATTGGCAAGCCAGGGATAAGTAACTGGTGATTAACAAACGGAAACAACTATTTGTATGACTGGAGCGGGGTCAGTCGTGTTATTTGGATGACTTGTGTTAGCCACCTCAGTTTTACTACGTTGCCGGCTCTTCGTATAATGGTTTTTCTCTTCTTTGGGCTCTATTTTTGTTGTTGGTTCACAGGAAAAAAAAAAACAAATACCACTGTGGCAAGTGGACATTTGTGTTGGCATTCAGAGCAACAACAAGCAATCACTTCGAAGTTGATGTAATGCGATTTGGAAGTGAATCTCTGAGTCAAAATGATAAGTTTTCTATTTCTCTTCCTCTCTCTTCATCTTGTTTTCCTTCTATATTTTCGTTCTTTTCTTCGCCATTTGTAGCTTTTTCCAGTAAAGCTGTAGGTCCAACTGTTCTATGACATTTCGTAATGAATTGGAAAGTCTTAAAAAGAAAGCAAAGAGGCAGAAGTCATTAAGTGTATGATTGCGTGTAAAACTCGACTGAAGATGGTTGAATTACATCACTTTAGTGTCTCGTGCAGTTTTGAGAGCCAGTCAGGTGACTTCCGAATGTATACCAGCAATTGTGGACGCTCTTGTGCCCAATGATACGGTTTGGGAAGCTACCTAACTTGTTGTGTAATTTCCTGAGAAACGCTGAAGCTACAGGGGTGGATTTAGATTTTACTGTAAATTGCGACGTTATGATCTTCTAAGTTCTTCACTGCAGTTGAACGTGGAACAAGCTTTAAATATACTGTAAAAAGAGCGTCATATAATGGATTAGTAAGAACAAGGAATTCATGGACTTTGCATCTTACGACGGAGAACTGAGCCCCGCTTCTAGGGCCGAACTAGTAGTCGATTTCGAAATGGATTTAATACTATTTTTAAGTCAATTGTCCAAAGTTCCTTACCCAGTCCTTATTTCTATTGCACATACAGTCTATTCTTCTATGGACGACGAATTCCCTGTTTAGTTTTTTTTTAGTAGTCTCCTTGATACTAGGAGTGATATCGCGCTGTATTTAATCATATATAAGGCTTTGTAAGCTCTCATAAGCAGATATAGAATATTTTCCCGGATAGAGTTTTTGTTCTTAAGAAAAAACTTATGATCTTCCATAGGAAGACCTCCTTTAGCGGCTGAAGACCTTTTCTCAGAATGCAATCCTAATAAAATAGTAGAGTACAGCTTTGACGTAATCACTACTGCTACGGCTTATTGAGACGACGTTTGTTTCTACGGGTTCTCGTGCCGTCGAACTCATTTGTAATCCTCACAGAGTGGTTTATGGGTGCCATGTGTGAAGCAGATTTTTACGCTCCCTAGGGCTTTTTTTTCTATCAATATTTTCCTTCTCAAAATGATGTACATGTAGGACATACATGTTGTCACATGCAAATATGCAGCCAAGTCGGCGAAATTCCGATGGAAATGGGTGCCTTTGCTAACTTTATTGACTGACTGACTGACTGACTAGTTTGTGCCGTGAAACTCGATTATCATAAATGAACCGCCAGCACGTTCCAAAAGTTATGGTGTGCAGGGAGGGAGGCATCTAAGAACTCCACCATGCACCACTACTCGTTTGATTTCCGTATTTCTTGAGGATTTCATAGTAGAACAGCAGGGAATAACAAAAGCTGACGAGAGTAGCAATTTTTAATCAAATGGTGGATGTAATAGGATAGAGCCTTAAGCAGGCTGATGTGAATCAAGAGCTTTAGTTTAGGTTGTTTACTTTCTCAACTGGTTCATTTTCGAACACTAAGTGTCCAAAAAGTGAAAGCCTCAATGGGGATGCAGTTATTACCTCTATCCATCTTCAGCCGTATCAATCACCAAGCAACTCGAGCAGATACCATCGAATTCCATCCAAGTGCTCTGCGAGCTTTACTTGACACGAAGGGTCGCACAGTTTCGGGATGGTGCCATTTCTATGCTGCTTTTGACATGGCATATGTTTATTCTTAGCTGGGTTTCTAAATGGAAGTGCCGAGCTCCCTAGCTTGGTGACCTTTCTTAGAGTTGAATTCCTTTCATTAGGTCTTAGCTCGAGATCAGATTACGCCCTCCATCCACGTTGAAGTGGTAAAGCATTGCGTGAGGAGCAGAGGTGTAAAGTACACGGAAAGTAATCTTCTTTTTTGAACAACATATTTCACGTCTCTTTATTAGAGAACAAAATTTGAGGATTGCAGTTGTTTCTGGGGACAATTTATGCCCATGACAAGGGAAAAAAGAATACAAGATTTATATCGTTTCCAATCTTCTTCCCTCATGCCGCTCTCCCGCAAAGCCGTAAAACATTCCTCTGCAGCTGATCTCGTATGGATCCAAAAGTTTTTTTCCCACTGTGAAGTCTTTACAGCCTGACAAAGCTCACACTATATATAATTGATGGCCCTGTGATTTGTTTCTTATTGAGGACGTCGGATAACTCTTTTGCAGCTCTAAGCCGAGCAGAATCATTATAATCTCTGTTCGGATAACTTTCCTGAAGGTCTAAGCCAATGAGAATCACTCTAATCTCTGTAAGTCCACCGACTTACTATTTTTGACTAATTATTGTACTTTTTAGTAAGCCTACTGTGAACTCAAAAGATTAATTTGATCGATCAGCATTCTTAAAGCTGGAATCTGCATGCCAGTATCTCTTTGAATACTTGGATTTCTGAGAATGATTCGAATTCACAAGCAAGAATCCTTAATGTCATCAAAGTTAGTGACAGAAGAGCATGTGCCGTAGATATTTTACTATGAACACCTTCTTAAGAAGATCTTATCTACACAGAAAAAATGTTGTGATTTTCGGTATTCGTAACGAAGCTCTGTAGCAATGGGGGCGTCACCCGGATCCGGTAATCAGCTCACAATGAGCTTGTACTTCCGTCAGGTAGTACTCCATATTGTCATACCAGAGTAGAGCATTAGGGTATGTGCACCCTCTTATGGTATAGTACTTTTCTGAAGGTAGCAATTTTCCCGAGGAAAGATCTGTACTCTTTGCGCAAAACAAAACTTGCTTCAGGTGTTGAGGAACTAAAAGAACTAAGAAAATGGAGCATTCGGCATTGATCGCTCATTGAGGGGAACGTCATGCGCTCGACTTCATCGGGTATCGTGAAGCGGAGAGAATACCTCATTGATGACTTTCATTGGCCTACCGATCTATGAAGCGAGTGGGTGAGTCTAGGAGTGCGTGATGGATCCAGTGGCACATACAGTGTGTATTGTAGGATATCCAACCACTGCTCTATACATGACGAGGAGTAATAGAATGAACGTGTTAGGTTTACTTTGGTATTGATACTTTTTTACTTCATATGATCTCATTTGTCACATCTACTGCAGATCCTAGTAGTTCTCAGATTCCATTCGTTTCTTTACATCCATCATCCATGAAAGCCTTTCAACTTTTACGTGTAGCTTCGGCTGCTGCTTGAGGATTTTCATTTCATCTTGTATGTCATACCTTGGAAATTTGAGATAGCCGGGCTAAAGCATTTTCACTTGAATTGCAAAAAGTGCTTTTTCCCGAACAGGTCCGGTGGAAAAATGTTGGAAAGTTTGAATCGGGATTCTGTTTCAACCGGTTTACTTATTAACTCCGACCCAACATTAAAACGAACAATTCAGCATATTATGCAGATTTTCTCTTTCCTAGAACATAGAACTTTCCTAGAACATGGTCTGACCCTTGCTTTTCCAAAGGTTTATGTGTTTTCATGCATATTGTGATTTGACTAAAAATAATTAGACTGGACGACTTGACATTTATAACAGGTTGTAGTGTCTGAGTAATCCCGAAAGAAGGACCTCATCGCCAACGTATCGTAACTAGTTGATAGATTCATCCTAAATTTAAAAATTTATTCCCTAGACAATGATATGAGAGTGTTTTACGTCAGTTGGAAGCAGGTGAAAGCGAGGCAATTCTTGGAAATTTTGTTAACATATCAGCAGATGTAAAGAGGTGGGTTCGAAGCTAGGAGCAGTACTGAGAATAACGGTACATTTTACCCCTAACTAACCACCAGCCAGTGAATTTAACGACCTATTCATCGTCAAGGATCACTTCAAGAATAATCTGGTGTACAATACGCAATAAGTTAGTTCACGCACATATGCAGACAGTCGGCAAGTATAGTGCAATGGTTAGAGATGTCCGTAAACACATCCATGGTCGTTGTTTCGATCCTGCGCCCTCAGGAAAATTTAGGCCTTCATTCCCACTGAATCGACAAATTGACACCATACTTGCCTGAGAGGATACGAACACCATGAAAAACAAACTGGACTCAAAAATCTTTTGTATAAAATATGCATTCAGTCGCCTCTACGGCGTTTGATGAAGTTCAGTACCCGAGGTAATTCCTCAGAGATTGGCAGTAAACTTTTTTTCCTTTGTACTTTAAGATTTCTAACCTTATTTCACTACTTATGCTTATCGTTAGATTAGACTTCTATATAACTAAATACCAGACGACTGACTGCCTTGAAGTGGACGAGAAAGTGCAATTATTTTTCGTTTATCAAGATGTAAAAATCGGATGTGTTATGTCATTTAAATCACTTTTTTACTCACGCCGTCCTTATTCGGACACTTCAAATTCGCCAAATGACGAGATTCGAGCGTCTTCGACATCGCCGTCATCGTCATTGTCGTCGTCGCCGTCGTCGTCGTCATCCTCTCATCACAACGTTCTCTGCATTGGTTTAGCATTTTGTCCGTCCTAACCCTGCCCTACAGCGAAATCCCGAGGGCTCTCGCTTAGTGATGGCCCTGTTATCTAGCGTGTTGATGCACTGCATAACTCGTAAAGTTATATTTTCGTTGTTTTTGGGGAAAGTCATTTTTGGGGCAAAAGACGTATAAAAACACTTGTTTAACTCTAACTAGGTTGTTCCTACGTGATGATACCACGTAGAGCATTGCTTAATGTTTGAATTTTTTCTATACGCTATTATTCTACTAAAAACAACTTGAACCCTTAGCAACCCGTAGTTTACTTGACTGTCTTCTTGGCCGTCATTGATTTCTCAATTGTGGATCAATGCCAAAGTGAAGAGAAAGTTGGTTCAGAGATTTGCTATTTAAAGTTTAGGTGGAACCATAGGATGCTTTACCGATATCGATAATCGTGGTGATTTTCATCTAGAATTAACGGATAAAACGAAGAAAACTCGAGGTGCTAAACACTTTGCGTCCAAAGCTAATTTAAAATGTCTCGATGATTTATGTTAAGGTAACTGATATTGCAGTATCAATATCTTATTGAGTAATCCGTAGCTAAATATGCTAGAATTATTTATGGTTGCTAAATACCTCACCGAAACGTCAATATTTCACGAAAAGGAACTTAATAGTGATGAAGATAAAGAAAAAAGAGGAAAGAGAAGAAGAGAGCAAGGAAAGGAAGGATAAGTAGAAGGAAAATAAAAAGAGGTAGAGGAAGGAGAAGAAGAAGAGGAAGAAACAGGAAGAAGAGGAAAGGAGAGGGCCAAGATAAAAAATATGAGAATGAATTCGAATTGCAATGAATGGTGGCTTATCGTGAGAAAATGTTCTCTTTAGGGATTTAGATAGATTTATAGGCTTTTTTTTCATACTTGGCCTTTTGCTTTAAGAACTTCTTCGTCACCTTTGCCTGGCTTCCTCCATCTAATCGCGCGTCCTTCGTAGATGAAATAAAGGCAATTAAGCGTAATCCTCTCTCACCGCAAAATTGGCTCGGGTAAGGGACGAAAAAAAGAAAGGTGAAATCTCAATATGAGGCTATCTCTGTGAGGTATTTTACACTTCAAGTTTGGCGCACGAGGAAGTGCAGCGATTATGGTAATGTGTAAATTCGTAGAAAGAAGCGTTTTCACCTCTTTTGTCTACGATTATCAGTACCAAGCAACTACTAAGAATTCGAATACTTCTTCTACTGTAATCCTACCTAAGCACTGATATTTTTTCCTAAAGGTTCATTTTTCATCCACTTTCTTCATCAAATTGATCTGACGCTCTGAATCTTTAAGGATTTCGAGTAGCGCGCTTATCTAGTGTTGATCGATTACATTAACCAAGAATTAAACTGATAGCTATGAAAAAGTAGTGTAGAAATGGCAGCAAAGAAAATCTTTTTTACACTCTGTAGAAAATTCGTATTCGTATTTGCTTGTGACCAAGAGATGATTGGATGGGGAAGGAACAGTGTGATCCTTTCCATTGGCACAGACATTCTGTTCATGCGCTTTTGTCCTGGTTTTTGGAAGGTTCGCTTTTGATTGTTAGCTTACGCTTGTGTCGTTAAGGAAGATATACCGTCGGATTATTTCCAATCTACGAAATAAATGCTTCCGTGTGGAATACCGATATTCTCATTGAATCTGTCGAGTCGTACGATGATGTTATGACGTCGTTCATTTCACGTCGATGACGTCATCATCAGCGATGACGATTTCTCGCCATGATTTATGTTCTTCATCGAATTAACTAGCGTAATATAACTTTAAAAGATGAGCAGATGAAGCGGTTAGCATTCATTAATCTATTGGTGACTCATCATGAGCCATCGACTTCACTAAGCGTCATCGAGCTGAATGAGTCCATATTTGGCGTATATGATGAACTCACAAGGATATATCAGTGTGTAAAATCAGTGTCCTTATCCTCCTAGACATCCCAGATATCAACAACCGGTAGGCACGACCGAACCAACGACGCTGTGTGTATTGCAATGCACCTCTAATCAACTACGCCAGACGCGCATTAATGTTACTATACTTTGCAAATTACTGGATATTTTGGGCTATTAAAAAGCCATACATCTCGATTTTCCTGAGATTAAGTGGTAGGTGCTATGGTGAGTGAGCTATGTGCAGTAGAGGGAAAACACAGAGAGGAAGTTATACAGATAGAAAGAAAGCGAGAGAGCCACTGAGAGCGAGGAGGAGAGAGAGCGAAAGTAACTGAGTTAGTAAGCGAGTCTTAAGAGATTCTAGACATATCATTGTTAATGCATACGCATTGCACCACAAACGTTCTCTACGAGTTCGCCTCATCTCGTTGCCTGGTGACGACGTTCCTTAAGACTAGGGCGAAGAAAAAGAAAACGTATTGTGCTTCGGAATGACGGATCACAACATTCTGCCGATGTTCTGGAACATTATACTTAGTGAATAACTCAGCGATGTACTAATTTTAGAGTGGATTTTAGTGAAATTGTGCGAGGAAAATCGCAGAGATGAATCCTTTTAATGTCACAAATTGTTAGGTTTTCTCTACTTGCATGTACATCTTATCTTTCGTAATAGGGGAGACGACAGAACAATACAAAAATCCGGGGGCATGGCTTATTTTTGACTATATCGAATCAACCACAACGGTGCGGAGATATTTGCAAAACTCTGGACCGCAGGTGTCTATGGTGGGGAACGAACGCGCTATTGTCTTTTCCGGGGAGTAACGCGTTCACTACCACCCAGTAACTGGCTTCTATGCCGATTTGGGCGCCCCAGATCAATCCCGCTGACGGATGATTGCTGTGGCAAAGATCGATAGAAATAGCTGAGAGACAGGCGAAACGAAGGACCCGCATGGTGTGGTGGTGAACGTGTTACTCCCCGGAAAGGACAATAGCGCGTTCATTCCCCACCATAGACACCTGCGGTCCAGAGTTTTGCAAATATCTCAGCAACGTTGTGGTTGTATTTCGCTCAGTACCCTGCCGCGAAATTATAGTAGGCAGAAAATAAAAAGGTATAACATTATATCGATTCATATTTTAATGCATGTCTGTTTAATACGTCGTCTGTCTTCCAAAGATTGCGCATTACATAGACGTCCCAGAAAACGAATCCCACTCCGATCAATAATCATGCTTTCTTCGTAGCCTTCACATACTTGTCGTTCTTATTAGTTTTGTTTAGAAGAACTGAATTCCACTCTAGAATTGTTTTAAGAGATGTCCTCTTTCTTTCGTTTTTGATTTCTGCTGTTCAGTGGTCGAACGGCGGGGATTTGATGCGTAGAGCCACTTCGCCGATGATGCCGAACGCTGCCGTTGAAAAATCTTCTCGCAAAAGAATGCGTGGCTTAAAAGATCGCTGGAGATTGATGATTGTGAATATGTTGGGCTGAAAAGCGGGAGTTCCTTGCCGGTCAAACCAATTCGGAGTAGGAATAAGCCGAACAATCTGCAGCTGAGTTTCAATCGTAAGGGCTAAGTGAAGGGATTGAGTGATAAGAATATGAAGCGGGAATTTTCTATGTACTAGGAACTTTTACGTGTATAACAACAATATCGATCACCACAATGATAAACGAAAAAGAAACTCGGCACAACGAAAGTTCTGCTTCTCATAAATAGCAAACAATAGCATTTTAACATGTTTTCATCGCGAAAGTCATTCATAAACCAGCTTTGGGTAAGTCTATAAGAGTTTCCTACTCTGAACTGGGTCACAAGTGCTAAAACCGACTCGTCGTCATTATTCAGGAACCCGCTAACATTAGCCCAGTAGCATCGTAACCGATCCATAAATACCTCTGGTGACTTCACTAGAGGAACGACCTGCGAATTTTCTGGTTCGGTTTCGCCACAGAGAAACCCTCCGGAAAAAGAAAAAAAACCGTTAACAAATCACCAAGTTAACTGGGAAGGTCTTCCTAAAGAACCAGGAATGTTGGGTTAATCATTTTCTAAAATATAGATGAAAAAATCACGCAGATCAGTAACGGATACTGATTTCGATGTGTAAAGGTGACGCTAATGATTTATTCGTAAAAGATGCATATCGATTCTTCGGAAAGACTGAGTATTAGGCTCACAAATGGAAAGACTTTTCTTTTTGTTCGGCTTTAGTTAATTAAGAAATGATATATCTATATAAATCGCTTATTAATGAATGTAGGTCCATTTGTTTAAGAAAACGAAATTATTGGAGGAGGTACGACAGTTCTCACATTTTTTAAATTTAAAACAACCCCTTACTCAAAAATCGAGAGCGAATTTTCAATTAAGCAAGCAGTTATTCTTGTTTTATTTTGTTTAATATTTTTATTTTTTTTATTCATACTTTATTCTTTATTTTTATAGAGGTAACATCTCTGGTCGAGCAACCTAATTTTACACTCTCTAGTGAAAAATTACGGCATTTGTTCTTTTTTTCACCGAAACGCTGACCAACTTTAACTTTCGATAGGTATTGACTGATTTACAGTATCATGCTTAAGTTAGCTCTTACCTTACTACTGGTTTTTTATTTATTTTTTCGACAATAAATACTAAACATAGGCATGCAGTACGTTTCCGATTTATAAGCAATAGAACAGAATAAATAACTACAAAACAGCTAGTTCTATCGATCGGGCCATAAGCAGTCACCCGTCAACGGAATTGATTTGGGGAGCCAAAATCGGCAACGAACCCAGTTAAGCTAAGCCTGTAGTCTAAATCACAACGTCAACTTTTATTTACTGCCTATTACAATTTTCCACGGCAAGTTATTATGCGTGACTGAACCACAATGAAGTTGAGAACTGCATAACATTTGGAAAGTATTGTGTATTTCAGCGTTTGATAGCAAGCAGCCTATTTTTCACTTGTGTTCCTCTTCCATATGAAATTGCCGCGGTATGTAATCGATCCGTATCGACTGAACTTTGTAAGAATAGACGTTTACGTTTGCATCAAATTACACAATTCTTGACATGTCAATGATATTATGAGTTATATCTGGCTCATATTTATTCCTATTTACTATCATTATTAATATTTATTTTTATTAAGTGACCCGCATGGTGTGTTGGCGGACGCGTTACTCTTCGGAAAGAGTAACAGCGTATTCGTTCCCCACCGAAGACACTTGCGGTCCGGCGTTTTGCAAATATCTCAGCATCGTTGAATGCTTTATATTTTTTTGGCAAGGTGTTAGCTTTTGCCATCATCGCACATGCTCTCGAGTACATTCGCACCCAATTATATCGAATTTCTTACTGCAATTACAAGCCAAATCTGTCAGTGAGTGATATCAATGCGGATCGAAATCTTGTCAACTCAAACCATACGTATCGATTGATTAACTAATTGCTTTCATATAATCTTAATAACTAAACAAGCTTGCATCGCCTGTAGCAGAATAAGTCTAAATTGTTCTCCAAAACACTTCTACCAATTAGCGAAGTACTCAGAATCATCACTGAACTTTGCGAAATTTGTTGCATTGTAACCTTTACGATTCCTCGTCTGAACGACACTGAATGAAACCATGGTAAAAAGTACTACTTCTTCTAGTTTTAATGAAAAAAATTCTGGTTGTGGAACACAGGGATGCTGAGATATTCGGAAAACTTGGATCCCGGGCCAGATCGAACAAAGATTTCCCTCTCCGGGTTCTCGGGCATTACACACTGCGCCACGGAGACATTGACCTGGGTTTCTCCCAGCTAATAATACCTAATCCTAGCACCATTGTGGTTGATTCTATGTTATTTATTTATGTATTAACTGTATTACTGTGGCAACTTTTTTCTTCTTAGTGGTCGTTTAAATATGAAATTTTCACATAAACTAGAACAAAATTTGAGGGCGAACGGTTGAGACCATTGTTTTCCAAAAAGTCGGAAAGATAGGATTCGTTTTGATTGTCTATCCATTTACTTCTTCTCGATTATGCTAATCAATGAATACGTTAGACTGAGCTGTTAAATTGCTTTATAGTAGTTTTCATTAAGAGCTCAACTCAGTCAATCATGAAGAAACAGGTGGTAATCATAAAGTGAATTCTTCTAAGCTTAAAGAACGAATTTCGTAGGCTACAGCACCAATTTAAAAACCTAAACATTAGGAATCGACTGCACACAGTAAATAGTTTGCTTACCGTAGTTTGCGGGCTGCCATCATCCTGTTGGACTACGGTAGCCAATTTGTTGCAGGTAGTGATTATAAAGGATGCTGTTGTAAGATAAAATACTGGACGTTACTACAAGCATAAAACCTATGTAGTTGGATTGGTCATATCGTTTCGCGCTAGAATTTCCCATTCATTTTTTTTGTTCAAGACCAGTTACATTATCTCTCAACCTGCAGTACTCTTTAGCAAAATCGTTTGTTTAGGTACTTATCTATTTGTAGGTATCTTATGCCTTTACTTTTCCATTTCATTCAACTAAATGTTACCTTTGTAGTTCAAAAGTGTCACAGATGGTTAATATTTTACTATAGCGTGCTAACTCCAAGATACAACGGAGTAACAACTGTTTTAGACTGGTACGTCTAAAGCATTTCGTTCAAAAGTGAGCAGAAAAATTGTGGTGATACTGATAGTTGCAGGAAAAAAATTGTACTGTCTCGGTGCCTTCTTAATGTAGCAGTTGTTCGACGATATTGGTTGTAGAATCACCTGCAAAAACACCACCTGTATCACCTGCATTACCTGTAGTCCGGTTGATTGTCGAGTGACTCGAGCGGGCGCCAGTAAATCTTCCTTTTCTCCTGCCGCGTGCAGAAGTAGCCCAGTGGGTTCTGCTCGCTCTAGGGACTCGTTGAGCATCATATCTTTCTTCTAGGCTTTTCGTGAAAAACTCTGACCATCGGGTCGGTGGTCTTCCTGCAGTGCGTTTAACATCCCGAGGAATCCAGTCACTAACGGCTCTTGTCCATCGGTTGTCGATCATACGCTACTGCATAATGGTGAATGGAACTTTCACGATTGGAAACACGAACTGTCTAAGTTGGAATTGTCTATATCCTGATGCATTTTCAGCAACAATAGACTTTAGGATAGACATTTCTATGCACTGACATGCGTTAACTCGCCCGCTCCTGCCTATGAGTTCTAACAACTATGAAAATCGATAATGTAAGCAGATCAATAAAGCGAAGCTTTATCCTCCTTATGTTCATAGTAAGCTTTTTCTTATAGTTTGTTTTTGGAGATGGGTACACTCTTATAGGTTTCAATGTGTGCACGTTAGTCTGTGTACGAGTTCCTCTGAGTTCGAAAAATGTGTATCTTTTGCGCTTCGTACGAGTTCGATGTTTCTATTTGAAAAATGTTTGTACGGCCAGTTACGGTATGAGTTTTAGTTTTACTTGTCGATAGTCACACGCTAGGTTGGACCACATTTAACGTTTTCATTAAGGCGACAAACTCTATTAGGGGCGGCATATGTTTTGAAATTGAAGGGTAAATTCTCCTTTATAGATTTTTGAGGAATAACGGTTGTGCTTGCTTTAATAGGGGACGGATAATTATTGTAGTTGAAGGGTATCGTTTCTTTACCGATTCATGAAAAAGGTTGCATTCGTTTACATCGCTTCCAAAGTTGTTAATAAAGCATTTCTTATAGAAACAAAAAGAGATGCGAAAGATATTCTGAGCAAGCCGATTAGTGCCAAATTGTTTCGATTGATAAATATCGTTTATACTTCCGTTCGATTCTTCAACTTTTGCTCGCAATTTCAGCCTCATAAGGAAGCATCTCATAGCCAGAATGATATGATTACTAGAATATAATGTAAATATTGGGTGCTCATTCAAATATCTTCTCCACTATTACTTTTTATTAGCGAATTGCGTAAGTCGGATGACGTACAGCAGTAGCAGAAGGAGCAGTTGATGATCAGATTCACCGGAGTAAATTCGATTTGGACGGGGAAGTTGCGGCAGCTCAAGATGGTTAGTCGAGCTGCGTGCTTCTGGCGAATATCGAGTGTTGTCCTCTCACGACAATCAGCTTGTTTTCCTTATTCAAAATATGAACTCGTTCAAAGAAGTGCAGCTTTCTAAGGAGGAAAGAAAGGCTTCACTCAGAGAAAACCTTCCAATAAGAAAGAAACCCTAGATCATTCCTTTCCTCACGAGAGAAAAAAGGAACAAGTGATGCGCATAAATTTTTCCTGTGAGAATAGTTCTGTAGTTGAAGAAAAGAATGATATATGGCGAATCTACTTAATTCTCTTAGTTGCACATTCATTTTTCGTCCATCATAGCTCTTATTCTGTCCTGAATCCTGAATAGGCAATTTATGAGTGTAGCTTTTTTCTTTACATGAATCGACAACGATTACTACCTTCATTTAGGCTAAATTATTCACTTAAGACTTTCAGAATTATGATAAACCCTTAAGAGAGTACACTCATTTACGAGAATTGCTGGAATATTCATGATTACGCTTTAACCTTCGACAATAAAACACACAGCTAACCAATCTAAAGAAAGGCACTGCCATTACTGTAAGAACTCGCTATCTATAGGCTATGGTTGATCTATTTGCCTTTTCTAATCTGGCGGATGATAACTGACCTACCAATCAATTTTTCGTTAGCTCACTTACGTGACGGATTTGAATAGCTAGTGGGTACCTGCGACAAAACACACAGAAAGGTAAGCAATTACGTTCGCAAAGCACTGAGAAATGGGCCAGCTAAAAAATAACCGAACAAATGCTTGCTATTTCGAGAAGTTTAGTGAATTACGAACGAGGATTGCTTATGAATTTCCTTCAATGGGGAAGGAATAGAGTTCAAGGTCTTAGCCCTGTATAAAGTATGAAGAATAAAACAGATGACGATGATAGAGACAGAGGAAATGGAAGACAGAGAAGCGAGAAATTTATCCCAGTTTTAATTCGGTGTTAAAATTTGCTGCTCCAATGGGAAGTGATTTGTTCGTGAAACACAAATATCACAAAGTGACGTACTGTAGTTGTCCGGCAATTAAGTATGATATTGATTTTTTTGCATTCCTAAGGACCTATGCTCCCTTTTTAGTCCTAGAAATGCACCACTTAAATGAAAGCACTTTTATGTGTCTATTTAGGTTGCTATTTTTGCTATCTGTACTTGTCTTTTTTTAATAAGCGAAATAACTTCTTCGTATAACCCAAATTCACACGCTGTGAGAATTCCATTAGTTCTTCCATTCAGTTCATTTCTTCCATTATTCACGAAAGACGTCGGGTTCGCGTGTGGGTTCGAGTGTCATTTGAGCACTTTGGTCTTCCTTATGAATCACTTTGAATGCTGGTCGAGTTGAATTCCCTTGGAATCCAGAGATAGCCGTGCTGGGATCTTCGCCACCCTCTGTGGACCTGAGTTAACAGTCAACAGTTAAAATAACAATCAAACAAATCTAGTACAAAATTTCTATCCTATGGTGCAAAGTCACGCATATTATTGAACGACATCGAAGCCACTGCACTATCCCCACTTGTATGCTACTAATTACCTCTTTTGTACTTTAATTAAGGTGACGGGATATCACCCATTGTATTAACCCTGTAACCTTTTCCATTCGATTCGTTTCCTGGTATCTATCAACCGTGATAGTCTTCAGGTTTGCCTATGGATTCAGCACTTGGTAGAGGACTTTGCGTTTTTCATGGATGCCGTTGAATGCTACTCAAGTCGATTGTCCATGGAATCCTGGTATAGGTGGACTAGGATATTCCCAGATTTTCCTTCCATCCAGGCGCAATCTCTTCTGGATTGGAGGATGTGGGGTGCTTCAAAACATGCGTGGCACCAAATTCCCAACCTTGGAACGATAGCACAAGATTGGTTCGCGAAGGAACGGGGTCGAAGGCCGTGCAGCGCATTAAACGAATTTACCACCACCGCGACATCTCTGGCGCTACATGTTGTTGGTACAGGAAAGACTTCCTCAAATAAATATGTAAATAGTAGCCGACCTTTTTGACAATTCTGCGAATTTTACTCTTTAGTCATTATTTACTGATGGCTTGCCTTCTATGATTTCGTTAACTTTGAAGTTACTTTTTGACAAACTGGTAGCGATCGATCATTTTTCATTCCCACTTTCCTTTTCGATTTCAATTTTAACATCGAGCCCGAGTCAACTAGTAGGAAAATAGATCGGGGGAACCTTGTGGAAAAGATGCTTTCCTGGGATCCATATCATGAATGATGACCTGGGGACGTCTGTGGAAGTTTAAGTCAGAACTCCAAGGAAGATAGGATTGCCCAGCCAGAAATAGGCCAGCGTCACCACCTAGCACACTGAGGGCTTCCATCTATCACGTCAGGCTGTCAAACGACCGGTCAGAGGCTACGAAATCTCGGGTTTCGATCTTGTTGTACGGGCCACATCCATACTGTGTCCAGGGTCGTTGATGATTGCCCGCAATACAAACTGTCCATTGTCTTAACATCTATTGATTACGAGAAAGAAGGAATACAAATTAATGAAAAATTCCCATCAATTATTCGTCTCGCCGACGTAATCATCATATTTTCAAGAAGTACCAACCAGGCTGATGCTCAATGAGCTCAATGAAGCGAGGGAAAAGATTGGATTGCGCATAAATCGCAAGAAGACCTAGTTTATGAAAAACCTATGGTGTGACGGCGAAAAAATCAAACTGGATGGTTCTTTCGTTGCAGAGACCACCTTGCTCGTATACATTGGGTGTTCAATGAACATGGAGAGCTACGTAAACGTAGAATTGGGCAGAAGAAGGAGAGCACTTTGGAAGCTCAGGCCCCTCAAAGAAGCCATCGACAAACCAACGGACCCAAAACTCAGGCCCACTTTTTCGATTCAACAGTCCTTCTAGCGCCGTTTTATACGACGGGGACGTGCGCCGACCCGACAGTTCAGCGATATCAAGATCTCTGTGCACCACCCACATGCTCTTGAGTGATGACTTCTGGAATATAACCGGCACACACCACACCTAACCGAAATGTAAGGCAGCGATTTCCGAGGTTCATCACTTCTTCGACACTCAGGAGAACACACTTGGAGAAATGCGGATAAGCCGGTCATATTACAAGAAGAACAGATGACAGGTGGACGAAGAGAACTGTATAATGAACTCTACGAGGTTGCATGAGTCTTTCAGAACGACTGCCTACATGTTAGGCAAACGTGTTTATTACTAAAATTAATCAGCTCTACTTGCTTGCTTTTTTGAAGGTTACGGTTTGAGACTCCTACTCGCCACCATGCTTGAATTTATCCACTACATGGGTGACGATTTCGAGACAAAAAAGCGTGTGGAAAATGTACAGAGGTTTGCAAAAGTCGTGAAAAAGATCTGTCCAGGTGTCTCATTACTCATTAGTGAAGTGTGACCACTACGATGTTGAAATATTTGCAAAACTTGGACCATGGCCAGACCAAACTGCGGTTATCCTTTCCGGGGGCTCACGTCAAAGTTTTTAAATATCTGAGAATCATAATGGTTGTGTTCCACACCATATTTTCTCTTGAAAAGTAATCTCCTGTATCACCTATAGTCTCGTTGATATCGTCGCGTGACTCGAGCGCGCGCCAGTAAACCCACTTTCCCTGCCGCGCGCAAGAGTAGCCCAGTCTCTGCTCGCTCTAGGGACTCGTCGAGCATCATATCTTTTTTCTAGGCTTTTCGTGAAAAATTTTGACCCTCGGATAGGTGGTCTTCCTGCAGTGCGTTTGACATCTCGAGGATTCCAGTCACTAACGGCTCTCGTCCATCGGTTGTCATTCATACTCATTATGTGTCCAGCTCACATTATCTTCGACTCTTTGGCATATAGAACGGCACCTTTGGCTTTTGGTCGTTGACGCAAGTCGGAGCTTCTGGTCCCTTCCCTTACTTGTGTGAAACGGCTACTCCTAGCATCGTCCTTTCGACTGCGCGTTAGATAACGCTGAGTAATCTTTCATCCTGCTTACGCAGAGACCAGGCTTCTGACGCATACGTTAGGGCAGGAAGTACCGTTGAGTCGGCTGTTCTTTGTTCTCTTCACTACATCCTCCATGGTCTTAAAAGCTCCCCAAGCCTCTCGTTTCCTTCTGCTCAGCTCTGGAGCTAGGTCGTTCATCATATTGATTTTCCGACCTAGATAGACATAACTGGAGCATTCGGAGATATTCGTTCCATTGAGCGTGAATGGGGCTTACGAAACCAATCCATTCTTCATGAACATTGTTTTTGTGAGTTTTAGTCGAAAGCCAATCTTTCCACAGATTTTATCAAAGTCGGTAAGCACATGTTCCGCGTGGCCAATGTTTGGTGTTATGAGGGCGATGTCATCAGCAAAGCGAAGATGGTATAACTGCCGACCGTCGATTTTCATTCCCATATTATCCCATTCCAATGTTCGCGTGACGTTCTGGAGGGTGGCGGTAAATAATTTTGGCGAGATGGTATCGGCTTGCCTAACCCCTCTTTTGACGTCAATGTTAATATCATTGTAGAATGGTAATGTCTTGGTTGTGAAATTTTTGTAGGGCTCCCGAAGAATCTTTCTGTACTGAGTAGGGACTCCTTGACTATCAAGAGCTTTCATGACTGCTATCTCAATCTCTATCTTTTCTAAAATTACTAGTAGGCAGTAAATAAAACAGTTAGCATTCTCTCATTAATATCAAAGATACCTGAGATATGATGTTATTCGTTTTGTAAGAAGCCCAGTACTTTTTTCACCAAAAACATGCTTACGGACAACTTACTGGATTCAAAAATACACTTTGGAGGTCCAGCCAGGCATGTAGCATCCAAAAATTGTTCTATAGGAAGAGTCCACATCCACTTTCGTAATGAGAATACAGAGTCCAATCTGAATGAAGATGCAAATTACCCGAATCTGCAGTCTTTTCTTTCTTTGCTTAAACGGGAACTTAGGCATTCCTCAACCTAATCAGTTACCGTATGTTTGAATAATAATTAAGCAGATGCAGTCCTTAGACCGCCAACATTTTGCATTTTTGCCGTTTTTTGTTAGGCGTTCTGCAGGTCAACTCATCTTTGGGCATATAACAAAGCTCCCATTCTAGAGTTGGATTTTTGCTAAAAGAATTTTCGTGTCACTTGTACCATAACTTGTCCAACTCTAGCGGATATTCGTAAACTCCAGTAATCGCCGCCTCGTGCCATCATAACTTCTCATTGAATTCCGCCTAATCAACAGAAATCGAAATCATTACACTTTAGGCATGATAGTCGATTTTTGTTGTTCTTGAGTAAAAGGTGCCCCGAGTGCGGGCTATCGTTTAACAAGGTCTTAACTCTAATTCTCAACTGAGCTTCACGACAGAGATGTCGAACCTATTCTCAGTTTGATTGAGGGTAAAGATCTTAAGCCATGGGAGAAAATCTCATTCGTACAATGTACAAGTACATTTTATCCGTCTTGACTTTGGAGCTCAAATAACCCCTATTCTATGTAGTTCTCGTTTACTTTCATCATTAACCAAGTAGCAGCATTGACAATAAGCAATTACACGGATTGCATTGTAACATATACAACCTTTTCTCACACCTTCTGGCTAGACTACGTTGCGAAAAGAAAGGAAAAAGCCAACCATATAGAAGTATTATAGCCGGCGATCGTGCTAAATTATTTGATTGCATTTAGTGCGAATTCAACTATGTGCACCGAATTCGACGTTTCCAAACCCTCTTACCCGATATGTGATTTGGAAATAAGGACGTTGAACAATCAACCTTCGGGTCCTATTTTTTGGATTTTCTTCATCCAGTCCATGCATTCGCTGGTCATGGGTCGGGAGCTCCAATTATGTTTATGTAAAACATATAGTCGTAATTAGCTCCATGTGAATTACTCAATTGTAAGCGAAGTTCAAATTTTTCATCCACAAGACCAACAAGGACTAAAACTATGGCGCGATGAAGCCTAATAACTCAGCGAATGGAAGGGCATCACTCCGACAAGTTCAAAGTCAAGAAAGCACCTCTAATGACATAGGAAACGAAAGAAAACAAAAAAGAAGACCATAACTGACTTTTCACCAAAAACAGTAGAAAATTAAGGGTTTGTTTTATAAATTGCGAGGTAATTCGTGCTTTTTAAGTTAACGGGAGACTAGGAAAAAGTGTAGCTCAAGCAAATGGGCACAAATGAATACTTTATCAGTGTTCGTTCGAGTTCTTCAGTGACTAACGATCTTCTGGCAAAGGAAATTTGGAGGCAAGCTCTGAAAACTAATGTGCTGTATGAATAAGGAAGCACATCTTGAAAGATACCTTGGCTAGACTTCTGAATCTGAATGTTGGTTTGCTTTAGTACGTAGAAGATTCTAGGTTGAAATATTTGGTCAAGATGATGCACGTGAGAATGATGTGAGTTGGCCTGCAATTTGACGATCTGTTATGTCTTTCTATCCAACTGGCGTGGTAAGTGCTAACTGCATCTGGTTCTCCGCTCAGTCCAAATTCGACCTCATAGAGCGTTCCAAAGTCTTCACCGCAGGCAGTCACAGTCGTTGCGGATTTCAAGCAGGTTTACTGCCCTACATTCACCTAGGACGACTCTAGTGTTATTCCAGAACCAGAGCGATTCCCATGACCTGCCAACAGGCAACGATTTGACGAAGAGACTCTACGTTAGTCACAATTGGTCCCATATTCCACTGTGTACTTAGCTTTAAGTATACTATAATATCTAATAACTAATTACTGATTTCATCCAAATTTTCTTTACTTAAACTTTTGGTTCTAACTATATCAGAAAATCGTCGATTAAAGAAGAAATTCATCGCTGCATTATGTTTGTTTCTGTTCAAAACGGAGATTCCTTCCTTAAGATGGTATGTGAGAGATGTATCATTTTCATGGATAATTGACAACGAGGCAAAGTTGAGCAATGCGAGACGATTGAAGAGAAAGTGGTTGTTAAATATTTCATAGAATGGAAGGGCATCACTCCGACAAGTTCAAAGTCAAAAAAGCATTTCTAATGACATAAAAAACGAAAGAAAAGAAGAAAAGAATCAGAAAGAATGAGGATTGGATGATGCAAACAGTTAAGAGGAAAGTATGAAAGAAAAAACTAAGGAATTCTAATTCCTCTTTCGTCTTTTTCCTGCTTATCTTTCATTTGTTGTTCATTTTGTTAACGTTTTTTTAGCACTAGGAAGGGTGAAGGTAAAAAATAAAGCGTTCGGTTTTGATTAATCCTTTAGGTTATGTTATGCATTCGACCCAATTCGTAGAATCATAGGGGCGGTTGAATTCATATTTGGCACATACAACGACTTTTAGAGACCCATCTGATCTATCAACTCCGTGAATTCTATGCTCCCTCGTAGACATGTCCACGATCAATTCGTCAAACTCGGAGGGAAGGGGAACTTGGTGTGTCAGGGTGCCAGATCCAACCGACGATATTACATGCATTCCAAGCACTTAAGCACACTTAAGCAATGAGCTATACGTGCTCTTATTACTATAACTCTATAATTACAAGTCGGAAATATTCTGCTGGCACTTCACGTAGCAATTCCCAAGATCGACTTTCTTTTAACCTTGGCATTGATTGATGATTCGATGTTTTTCTTCAATAAGCAGACACGAAATTGTTATTATAGAATTTATTAGGATACAATAGCTGACGTTTCGGCGGTTTCGCGTTCTTCAGAGCCTGGAAAGGTCAAACTGACATGACTAAGAAATGAATTTGCATTCGTATAAGAAACAGTTTTACTTAAACACCTACCGTTTATTCGTTGTAATTCAGCATTCACCCGTCAACGGGATTGATCTGGAGAGCCCAAATCGGCATTGAACCCAGCTAAGCTGAGGCTATAGTTATAATCACAATCTTAACCTTTTTATTTACTGCTTATTCTTTTTAACGGCATGGTATTTTACTGATGGCAAAAGATCGATAGAACTAGCTGAGTGAAAGGCGAAACGAAGGACCCGTATGGTGTGGTGGTGAACGCGTTACTCTCCAGAAAGGACAATAGCGCGTTGGTTCCCCACCGCAGACAGCTGCAATCCGGAGTTTTGCAAATATCTCAGCATTATAGAAGTTATATTTCGCAACATACTCTGCCGTTAAAAAGAATAGGCAGTAAGTAAAAGGGTTAGGATTGTTATTGATTAAGTTGCGAAGTAGTTTGACCAACTTGATTTGATAGAAAGGAAGAATAAAATGCTGTGTATAACAAACATAGAAAAAAGTTAAAGTTTTAAATAGTCTGGAATATTCCACTATATTCCAATATCTTATTTAACACTCTCGCGACAACGCCTTGTCGCCGGTTTGTTGTGGAGTGGACGATGCCTAATTTTCGGCCTTGCTGGTTTTTTGAAAACAAACAATGGTTATAAATACGTCGTTTTCTGTTTCAGCAACCGTAGGCTTGTCATAAGGCATACGTTCACTGCCGTGCAAAAACAAATACAACACAATCGTGGCTGACGTCTCGGCAGCATAGCCTTCTTTAGAGCTTGGAAGGTTAATTTGATACGCAATTTACCTGGCCAAACGCTTCGATAACACAAACAGGAAGGTGAAAATTTATGTGTGAATCACATGATCAACAGCTTCTCGAAAAATCCACCGTTTTTACGTGCCTTCCACTGAGGAAGATTAGAACAGCTGATTACAGTCGCATATCGTTAATCACTGACTACGCCACCCCACATCAAAAGTTGATGCGAAGGTATGGAGCCAGGTTATGTGTGACCTCTGGGAATTCTTCCCTGCTAATTATTGTAGGGTTCCTGGGATTTGTTCAAAAATCCCCAAGAATTTTGCGCGTTACTGTTTCGGCATCCTGTGCGAGGATAGTGACTTTTATATCAAAATCGAGAGTGTTAATATATTATTCATTTAATATATTATATTATGCTTTATGCTAAACGGCAAGAAATTACAATAACTTGCTATGGCATTCATTGCAGGCTTAATCGAAATTATTCAGGTAAATGAAGCGTCAAAGTAGTGGTAGATGTATTTTTGCGTTATCGATTGTTGTCGAGGGTTTCTTTTTCCAGGTGATCGGATTGGAAGGTATACCGGTGTACACGCATTTCTTCTTACACGATAATCGTTGGGCATTCGGTGCATTCCTATGTGATTTATGGCTTTCCGTTGATTACATCGTCTGTCTTGCATCCATCTATACAGTACTTGGGATTACTGTTGATAGGTAAGTGAATTATAAAATATTTAGGCAAGCACAAACCAGGGCTCGAGAGATTACTGCCGCTATGCAAGAGATAGGTATTGGTTGGGGTCTCGTTACGATCTGAACAAATGTGATGTTTAATGGCATACATGTTTTCAGCATTACACCTACTACGACTTCACCTTTTTTTAGTCTTAGACTTTTATATAAGTCTGAAACCGTACTTTGCTTTGTTTTACCTACTCTTATAATAAAAGCTAAAAAGCTCTCGGCGTCGATCAATCATGGAGGGTGCGTCATGCGTTCGACATCATTAGGCATCGTCGGAAGTAATTGAATGCATATTAGGCATTTATAATGACTCGCGGTAGCCTTATCGAGCCAGTGCTACTATCCTCTCAGACAAGTCTGGTACCAGTTTGCCGACCTTGGAGGGATGGAAGGCTTTGTGGGCCATGGGCGCGGGGATCGATTCCACGTGTGTGTTGCAGGGCGCCTCCGACCACTGCGCTACATGCGCCCTTATTGCGGTTGAATCACACATAATACCCTGCCGTGAAAAATTGTGATAGGCAGTAAATGAAAAGGTTAGCATTGTAATAACGATAGTAATATTACTTCGTATACAGTACAATCTATGCTGCCATTTCAGATATTGTTCTGTGAAGCATCCGGCCACTTACCGTAATTGGCGTACATCACAACGGGTTATGTTAATCATTGCCGTTATATGGATTGTAAGTGTTATCAGCACTTCCTAGAGGTCCATTTTCAAGTTCTGAACTGTTTGGGAAAAGAAACCAACTAGATCGACTTCCGATCTTGCGCATTGAATTCTATGCATTTTATTTCTAGTTGTTTCTTTTAGCGTGCCAACTTGTTTTGCGACACTTCTTCCATAGAACTCGAAAGCTCACTTATCGTAGGTGTTGTACCTGCCTACAAAATAGCAAAAAAGCTGTTTTCTTCACGTTATAACTTACAAAAAAAAATCAGTTATTGGGACGAGTTTACTTATCTCCGTGAATATACTGTTGATTCTTCGTCTGCTTTCCCACAAATGGAGTAGCAGATACGCTGTTACATGTTTATAACGATATTAAACTGTTTTTGCCAATTGCGGTTATATTATTGATTCTGTCATGAAGTATTGATTAGTTGGACCACCACCATTAAAACCATTTTCAACTCTGTCACGGGTCAGAACTCTCCAATAGACTTGGGTCAGTCGTTAAACACGAGAAGCATCCACTTCCATCAATTGCATGAGGCACCTTATTTTTGTTGCTTTTGCATGAAGATTAACCACGGGTAGCTTGTTGAGCTTTGTCGTGAAAGCTGGTATTCTCCTATGCAGCTTTCTCGAGGTTTCTCAAATTTCAGGCGGCTAGATAGAAGGGGCCTATAAGTGGGACATGATTTCTCGGAGCACCTCCTATGGGGCTTGCTGACCTATCAATTTCAGTTTTTCGTAGCCAAATCGTACCGTGGACAATCCGCACACACGTAAGGATACCTATGTACATACCCACGATTGCCGTAAGCATCTGCGAAAGCCGCAAGTCATGCGAGTCCAGCAAATATATCAGCTTTATTTCCTGGATAATACTGAGCCCTAGGAGAAGCACCACTTCTGGGAACGTTCCACGTGCTTCTACAGGTGTAGCATGAACTCATTGAACACTTGAATTGTAGTTATAGTCCACAAGGTCTGACTTTTTATTTACTGCCTATTATTTCTTCACGGCAGGGTTCTGTGTGAAATACAAGCAGAATGATGCTGAGATATTAGGGTAAAAAACTGGCTGAGAGAAAGGCAAAACAAGGACCTATTTGGTGCAGTGGGTTGCAAGTGAGCGCCCCGGAGAAAGTAATCGGGGTGCGAATCTGGTCTGGGACCCAAGTTTTGCAAGTATCTCAGCATCATTGAGGTTGTAATTTTCTTTTTGTTCTTAATTTGTAGTTTTTGTCTTTCGTTGTCTTTTGTTTTCTATTTCAGGTTCCAAGTATATTATTCTCATTATCAATATTCGGGTATGGAACGTTTACGGGTGAGTGAACGTATATATAGTTCTTTCTTTTTCCCTATTTTTACCGTTGTTTTAACAAGTATCCAGTGACATACAACAATAAATAATTAGCCGTTCAGAATTTCATAGGAACAAGCTTCTATTACCAAAGCAGACTAGTCTGTTAAACGAATAGAACAGTTTTCAACCTACCGGAATTACTGTTGAGTAAAATTGACGGTGTACAGAACAGTACAGTGAGGTTACGGTTGCGCCTGATTGTTCTACAGTTCAGCTCCTCTGCTCTGTCCACCAACTCTATTTTTTTAATAGTTGCTAAATCAGTTGCTAATTTACTTGTGAGATGTAAGATGGTTGCACCTGCGTCGGTTGCCCATCAGCAATCGTGATGTGCAGCCGAATTCAGGGTCACATTTCTATTTATTTACTTGTTTTACAAGCCTTGTCTTAACATCTCGCAATACTTCTCCAATTCAATTCGTTTTCTCACATCCATCATCCAGGAAGGTTTTTAAACCCTTTGCATATTTGTCCGACTTCTGCCCAAGGTTTCCCAAATTTTTCTAAAGAATGTCGTTACTGATCGAGTCGATTCGTTCTGTGCTCCAGGGATGTAAGATGGTTGCACCTGCGTCGGAGGGATAACCGCTCTAGAGAAGCCTCATGTGGATAAAGAATGAGCCTGCCCTACACAGGTCTGGCACTAATTCCTCATGTAGTAAGCTCTGTAAGCCGAGCGAGAGGCGTCCGCACCCTAAAAGAATCGCATCCAGAATCACGTTCGTAAAAAAATTTAGGGGAAGTAGTTATGGAACCTAATTCTGGTGCGGCATATCGTCCAAATTCTTCAACGTTGTTAACGATGCCCATAACTTTTTCAAATGTTGGAGGATAGTTATCGAATAATTTTAACTCATTACTTACTACCTACCCTTTTTAACGGCAGGGTATACATTGTGAAATATTACTTCAATGATGCTGAGATATTTGCAAAACTCCGGACCGCAGGTGTCTGCGGTGGGGAACGAACGCGTTATTGTCCTTTCTAGAGAGTAACGCGTTCACCACCACACCATGTGGGTCCTTCGTTTCGCCTGTCTCTCAGCTAGTTCTGTTGATCTTTTGCCGTTAACAATCACCCGTCAACGAGATTGATCTGGGGAGTCAAAATCGGCAACGAACCCAGTTAAGCTGAGGCCGTAGTTCTAATCACAATTTTAACTCGTTATTTACTGCCTACTCTTTAAATGCTTCAATGTTTTTGCCACAACTCAGCTATTAATTTCCTCCATTGTGGGCATATGATCCACCGTTTTTTAAACGATTTTTCAGGCCCTGTATGCTTGAGTTGCTGTTCTTCATCAAAATTTCTGCTAATTTTGTTGAGATGACAACGACAACTATTAGAAGATTAGGCGACAACCTCTTATATCGTCTTTAGCTCTTGTGCAACTACGCGATTCTGGCAATTTGCATTAAATGGGACTTTTGTGCAGCCGATTGTTGATGAGGGCTAGCGGCAGGTCCCTCAGATGTTCGTATACAATCTTACCTGAGTCGGTAGCTCTAAGATCTAAAACCAGTAGCTCTGTCAAAGAATTGTGAACTTTTTCATTTGCGATAGGACCGCTAGGACTACATATCCCTCTGCTCGACATGGTGTAGATGGATGTCATCATAGTTGTCAGGAAACAAGTTCTGTAGGCAGGAATTTTGGAAGTCCTCCACTTTTTTCGATACAGCGGCGTCCGATATTTTCGGAGGACCGTGATCTTGCCCATTCAATTCTCTGCATCTACATCCACTACTATTAATCATCGCTCCTTAAGGGTTCTGTTACAGTTTTGCTTCAGAATTTTATTTTACAAGGTCGAAGGCGATTTGCTTATTACTTCCGGTCCGTACAGTTCCACATTGCCGTTTGATCTCAAACGTTTCTCGAAATAAGCATAATGTATTTGTGAATTCTAACATAAGTTTCGTGGGCTTTGTTAAGATTGCAATGGAGGTACTAAATATGCCACTTTCGATGTTTTCGGTAGATGCGCTTTCCCAAAAAGGCATGAATTAGGTGCACAAATTCCTATTTATAGCCTTATGGAAGAAACCTCCTAGGAATCTCATTTCGTTTCCACTCCTGTTTTCCTTTCCTTCTATAAAATTTTAGTCTTCCGCGAAAGAGGCAATTTTCCAATCCAGTTGACCCTGGTGGACAGTAACAAATCGGTTTTACAAAATCTCTAATTTATGAAGGTTCATTGTGCAGATAGAATCCTGCGTCAAGAAGATTACTAGGGTTGAATTACCATGAATGATTTCAAATATCGTGTTTAACCTAGGTGGCTTCTCGCCTTATTTATCCCATTCCAAGCCATAATTCTGTGTGCCGCATTCCTTAGACCTTTTTGGAACTAAAGCCGCTAATAAAATTATGTCCTACTAGGATTGATTCTTCTGGTAGAATTTTTCTAATCTGTATGAATCGCTTAGATCTTATCTTTGTCGTAGCTTGAAAGTAGGCGAAGGCAATGAGAGATGTTAAGGCCGGCGTTGGTCCACGATTTTCCAGCCATAAATATCTCAATCGTGTCCTTAATTATCCATAGGAATTAATGTTCGTGGCGTACTGCTGCTGGAAGCGATACCAAGTTGTTTTGTTGTCGCATGTTTACTGTTGTTTTTTCTTTATTCTAACATTTTTCTCAGTTGGAGTTTTATTGACAGTTACTTACCATGGCTTTTCAAATGATGCATTCCGATTTTTCTTAGGTTACATCACCAGATTCGGAACGGAAACACCTTCGCTGGTACGCGTAGAACAAAAATGATCCTGAGGTTTTAGCGACCTTTCCATACTCGTCTTAACTATTGCTCATCACCATAGTTTCTTTCATGGTCAGATGAGCGGCGCTTTTGCTATTCTGAAGAAAAAATTTCAGAAATAATAGGTATAGTTCTATCGAGAAAGCTGAGTTTACTCATAGTTAACTTCTTGCACTTTTTAGAGTAGCTATAGAGGTTACTTTCGAAGAAAAAATCAGATCGAATTTCACGTTCTTCTTGGTCCACGGTTGAAGGTTTTTGCCGGAGTCAAAGTGCGCAGTACAATCCAGACATTTACCAACGCCTAAAGCGCTCGTCGTTGAACAGTCACAGGCAATTGACTCTAGTGTTTTTCTCATACCTGAAAAGTGTCGTACCAATTTTCCGAACACGGTGGGATGAAAAGATTGGTTCGGCCGCGTCCTGGACTCAAAAAAAACGACATCGTGTTTATTGAAAGGCACCTCTAACCACTGACTTGATCCGCCTAATTGAACAAATACTAGTAAAAAGGATACCTGATCCTTGAGTTCCTCTGATTTCCATGACAATTAAGGTAGTTACTGGTCAGCGCGTAATGACTGTACCCGCAATTTGAGAGCGAAGCCGTAAGCACAACTAGTAGCTGGCTCGAGATCCCTCCTATTAGCGCTGGAATCTCAGAAAACGTGCTCGGACTTTCCTAGTTCGTTGTCGCTATGCCGCCAGTCTGATTTTGTTAGAATTAAAATGATTATAAGGCACTGTTTATTCCAAGCTGTGCCTCAGAATGAAAATAACGAACTCCATATCATTTTGGTAGAAACTGCCAAGGAGATTCCTTACTTGAATATTTCTCATAAACAAAACTCTCAATTTTTCCCGATGAAAGCTTCCTTTAAGCTTACTTCATTCAGTTGAGATCTACACTTTTGATTCAAAATCTACGCGATTGCAGGCAAAGGTCGAATGCTGAAAGAAGATGAATGCTATGTGCAGTTTATGACGAATCCGTATTTGAATATGGGAATGTACGTCTCATACTATTGGTCAACATTATTCGTTATGCTCTATCTTTATTACGGTATCTATCGAGCAGCTAAGAAGCTTGCAATGAAAAGCGAACAGGTACGAGATACGGTAATAAAATTATGACTATAGTGTATTTATTGTTTCTTAACTACAGAAGACGAAAAGATTGGCATTACTTACGGAGTTACGAAAGCCAGATTCATCAGCAAAGACCAGTGATGCGAATAAAAGCAGCTCCGATTCACCAAACGACAACGACACCAACGACAGCAGCAAGTTCGTAGAGACGACACTAGTACTATTACTGTCACTGATACCATTTTCACTCAAGAAAGCCGAAGTTTCTCATTTCCTGAGCTGTATCAATCTCATGTGTTAGTAGTCCGAACGGTCCTACTTTTACCGACAACAAAAGTGTTGGGATTAAACGACTTTAGAAAAATGTGGTGGAATTGCTCCTCTTACTTGGCCCTCGATGTTTTCGCTCCGATTTTCGACCCAACACCAATAACTTTTTTAGGTCCTTGAAGAAAAGACCTTTCTTCAGAAAATTTTTTTCGAATGCAATCCTATCATTATTGAGATGTCTTTATTAGATTTTCGAAAACTGTTCCGGTGATCGGGATGGCTAAAATTAAAGTAATCATTTTTCTTGGTTTATCTCTTAGTTAACGTTATTCCAAAACTCCAGTTATCTCTTGCATTCAGTAACCCATCAACTTTCATCTAAACTTTTTAAATGTTCATTGCCTAAATGTGATTGACCATATTATTTTTCATGAATGAGTATTTTCAATTTTCTCAGTCCAGAACACTTCTTTTCTCTTCGTCTTTTCCTACCCTTATAAATCAAATTCTCTGTTTCTCCTCTTCTCTAGAAAAAAAACAAACGATTTTTCGTTCTTTCCTTTTAGATGTCATCCCTTCTCTACACGTTTCCTCTCAACGCTTAGTCTCAAGGGAGTTGATTCGGTTTCTATATTATGTGTGTGGCCAGCCATTCGTCTTCGCATCTCATCGGACGTATATCAAGCGAAGCGAACACTCTGACCATTCCCTCAAAACAATTAAATCCACAAGAACCTACAGAGGCAACTAAAATAAAACGTTGCTAGATCATGAATGAGAGTGTTGGTTCGACTTCTTGCTGACCATCACGCCTATGCACTTCTGATGAGGTCAATTTGCAAGATTCTCTTTTCGGTTCTCTATAAATAAAAAAAGGATAAAGCTCACGGTGCTGACCATTCCACGAGGAATGCACCATGTATCCGACTTCATTAAGCATTGTTGAAGCCGATTGAATGCATATAAGGTTTACAATGAGTCGTAGTGGCCTACCGATGTATCGAGCAAGTGCTGCTATCCTACCAGACAATTGGTGGGCCTGTAGCGCAGGGTACGATCCCATGTGTGTTGCAGGACACGTACAAAGATATGGTCGGAGGCGCCATGCAATGCACATGGGATCGATCCCTGCTCCCTAAGATCACCAAGCGGCGAATGGGTAACAGACCTGTCTGGGAGGACATCATCAGACATGCATTTGATCACCTGATGCTTAAAGAATTCGAACGCATGGTGTATCCCTCAGGGATTGATCAACTCCGAGAGCTTCATCCTTTATTGGTTCTCTATACTGCCGGAAAATTGATGCTATACCAGACTGTTTTGGAGAATTAAAAAAACCGATTTCGCACATGGTAGTCATCTATAAGTTATCTTAAAGGATATATAGACATTCGTGACTTTTAAGGTGACTAACCAGGGCGAATACATGACCCATTCCCCAGAAATTAATCAATGTCACAGGCCTGTCAATGTCTTCTTTGTCGCTTTGATTACACTTGCGCTTGTACTGTGCAATTTGGAATAGTTATGATGTTTAGGCTTGAGAATTCACACAGGTAATGACATCATCCAGGCATACATGTTTCTTTTTATTTGCTTCACATGCCCATATCCTTCGTAATCTTTTCCATTTTTTGGCGAAATGGTCGTCTAATTAGTCGATAGGAAGAAATCACTCAGTGAAATTTGATTCTCACGACGAATGACGTGCTTTATTTAATTCGCGACCTTAACGACCTTAACAATGATCTCAATGCAGAATTCATAAAGAAGTTTTCTTATTTATGTGGCAGCATTTATTTGTAATAGAAAAATACTTCCTAAAACTCTCGTGACGACGCCTAATCTCGGGTTTGTTGCGGACGACGCCTAATTTCCAGTTACTATGGATTTGGTTATCTGAAAGTGAACAATAATTTTTCAATAACTAGAGGACTTCGTGGGTTGTCAACATGAATTACTGTAGAAACGACTTTGTTCTATCGTTCTATGGGTACGAGTGATATTTATTTTGCTATTTACTACATGTTATTTGGTCCAAACGTGGCGCGTGTGGCGCAGTGGTTGGAGGCGCCACTGCGACATACACGTGGAATGTACCAGACTTGTCTGAGGGGATAGGAGAACTGGCTCGATACATCGGTAGGCCATCACGAATTATTGTAGAGGCTAGCATTAAATTCCCTCCAACGATACTTAACGAAGTCGAATGCATGGCGCATCCTTCAGGGATTGATCAACGCCGAGAGTATTATCCTGTTTATTATGGTCCATCGTACAAACAAAGTACTGTCAACATTTGGAAGTCTTTTGCAAATTATGAGTCTAAATTTCGGTATTTTTTATATCCGCAGAATCCATACGATTACTATCCTTCATTATGGCGATTAGAATTGAAATGGTCGGAAAGTGCTCAAATTACTGGATAGTGAGCTCGTTGGGAAAACGGTTTCTTGTTCCTGGCCAAAGCCCGTCACAACATTTGTGCTGCAAACTATCTTTTGCTAACAGAAAGTGCAGAAAAACAGTCTTATTTGCTAAAATAATCCTAAAAAAATGGGAAATGTAGATGTCTTGCCGGCCACTCTCCCAAGACTATTATGACACCTATAGGTGTCATTCGTCGCTAGGGTGTTAAAAAACCTTTCTTTACCAGGAAATTAAAATGGAAATTATGGTGAATTCTACACGACTTTTCGTGGAAGCTGGCTCTTAAACTATTCAAATTAAATGAGTAACTCAATATTCACAGTTTGTGTTGCCAGGAAGAAAAGTTTGAACCAAACGCTGAGGTAAAATATGCACGGTGTTTAATCAGTTGAGATGAATGAATTTCAGAGGAGGATAGAAAAATGAAAAAATGATAGAGTGAGAGAGAGGATTTTTCATATATCTCACCTTATCCTTGCAATATCTTATCGGTATATGTGGACAAGATATCACATCATATCCTTGCGTGCTTTCACATTTATTCCAGAAAAGTGCTTCGGATTGCAGCGGAATTGATAAGGGCATGAAACTTTAAAGTTCCTTATGAGTTTAACTTTTGCCCTTTGTTTTTGGTTTTTTGAATCACTGTTCCAAGTTCGTTCCAAATCAAAGGAATTTTACAAAAGAGGGCTAAATATTTCTCTTTCTTACAACAGAGAATTTAAAATTTAACGGTGATTTTGCCGACAAGATATTCTTCTTTGCAATAGACATGTATTACACAGTTATGTACAGTAACCAATGTGTCACCTAGTGGGCGAGTAGCACAGTGGTAGGGATGTCCGTCATCACGAGCACGGTGCTAGTTCGACTCCGCTTCGGGCCGACCAAGCCTCTCGTCCCTCCGGGGTCAGGAAATTGGCAGTGGACTTGTCTGCAAAAAAATCACTCTTCAATCCAATTGGGAACGCTCCAGCTCTGCTAACTCAGTACTCCAGGGAGAGTTGCTCGACCAGCATTTCACGACATTCAAGATGAAATGAAAATCCTCAAGCAGCAACCGAAGTTACACGTAAAAGTTGGGAGATCTTCGCGGACAATGGATGTGAGGAAATGAATCGAATGTGAGAAGTCATGGGATGCGCACAGTAGACATGAAGACGGGTCGTATAAAATAAAAAAAAGTGTTACCTAATATTTAAAGGGTAGCTAAAAAGTTAAGGGGCAGATAGAACTACGGCATTTAAGAGATTAGTGAGCACTGTAAGCTACTTTTGCTCAATAATTTTCACAATAACTGTTAATCTGAGAAAAGCACATTCATATAATACCGTAGCGAATCTTGGCGTTTTTTCGCAGATCTCGTCAAACATGGCACCTCGTCTGCATTGTGATTGTTGACATGGTGCAGTTGCCGGCAAAAGCGAGAATATTTTGCGATTTTACGCATACTATCGTAAAATTATGGCTGGCAATCATCGTTTTGAAGTGGTGCTTGATTGAAGTTGCCGACGAAACGCACATACACAACATAATTCGTCTGCTTACATTATTACATATGAGTTGCACGAAAGAATTCAATCAAATTGGCACTCGTTGGGTCAATCTTCGGAAGCTGGCCATGCTAATAAAATTGATGAGTCCCAAAATAGATTCAGGGCCGAAGAAAGAGAACATCCACAGAGACTTGGCGAACTTAGAGAAGCCTCATTCAATCACAAATATGATGATTTCTATGAAAGAAGAGCTAGCTAACAGAAAAATTATAGTAGGCAGCAAATAAAAAGTTAGCATTGTGATTTCAACTGCAGTCTCGGCTTAACTGGGTTCAATGCCAATTTAAGCTCCCTTGATCATTCCCGTTGACTGGTGAGTGTTGACGGAAATACTCGATAAAACCAGCTGAGAGACAGGCAAAATAAAGGACCCGCATGGTGTGGTGGTGAACACGTTAGGCTCCGGAAAGGGAAATAGCGCGTTCGTTCCCCACTGTAGACATCTGCAGTTCGGAGTTTTGCAAATATCTCAGCATTATTGTGGTTGTATTTCTCATTATACCCTGCGTGAAAAATTATAGTTGGCAGCAAATAAAAAGCTAGTATTGTGATGCTTTCTGTTTTTGTACCAAGGCACTAGTTTCTTTTTTAAGAAGATTCCAAGAAAAATAGCGCTTCAAAAGTGGAATTTAATATTTCAGGAACTGCAAACAAACATCATCATCTGGAGTAGAAGTGACAACACGCCCACCATTTGTTCGAAACACAGTGACAATGCATAACAATTACATTAATCACTGCGCAACCAAATATTCCCCAATCCAGAGGTAAGTGGTAGTCCTTCTGAATTTTATGAAACACCAAAGCACTCAACGCTTACAGTCCAACACCTATAGGCTTCGTGAAAAGAGAAACTTTGAGAGCATGGTTAAAGTTCACGTGCAGCGCAGTGGTTAGAGGTTTCGACTCCGTATCCAAAGTAACCATTCCGTCCTCCTTCTGGAATCGAAAGGCTGCTCCAACACCCTTGTGTTGAAGGGAAAACATGGTCATAATGTACAAATAGGTCGAATTGGCGAAATATGCATCCAGTCACATAAATGATGTTGCAAATGGAGTCGAATGCCATAGCGCATATCTTAAGAAACGATCAGAGCCGGGCGTTTGGTCCTTTTTCCATCATGTTCAGACCATATGTTCCCCATATTGAAGAGTCACTAATTAGTATGAGATTTCTGGAACATAAAGGATAAAAAGGATATAACATTCGACGTTGATCAATTCCTGAGGTATTTGGAATGCGTTAGTTTCCGTTCGTAACATCGTAGAGGTGGTCGAGTGCATACCTATATGACGACTTGCGGCGACCTATCGAGGTATTCATTCAGTGTTGCTTTCCTCCTAGGAATTTTAGGTCTCACTTTGCCAACTCCGGAAAGATGGAAGGCACGGTTAACCCGTGGGACCGGATCGAACCAACGGCCAATTGTGTACTGCAGGGCATCCCTATCCACTCTGCTTCATGCCATCTCACTTTTACATCACTTGTCATCTGCCTCTTGCTAATGGTCATGTGATTCAAGCGGCTGCCAATATGCCTTCCATTTCACCATGTTTTCTGCAAGAGTAGCACAGTGGCTTCTGCTCTCTCTAGGAGCTCGTTTAGCATCGCATGCTTCTTTTAGGGTTCTCGTAAAGGATTCTGAACGTCGGGAGAGTTCTTTTTCTGCTCTGCGTTTGACATTCCGGGGAACCTACGCCCTCTCTCACTTGCATGACACGGGATACTGCTAGCATTTTTCTTACGACTGAGGATTCCACAGCAGTGAGAGGTCTTTTATCCTGCTCACGTAGCGACGAGGTTTCTGGCGCATACTTCAAAGCAGGGAGAATCGTGAAGTCGAAAGGTGGGCGCGTGGTCGAGTGTTCCATGTTTTCTTCGCCACATCCTGGACGCTGTTGAAAGCCCTAGGAGTCAGTCGCTTCCTCCTACTCAACTTTGAAATTAACTTGTCCATCGTGTCGATTTCGCGAAAGAGATAGACATTGCTGGAGCATTCGAAGATATTCCTACGATTGTGTCTAAATGGGGCATTCGAAACCAATCCGTTCCTCATGAAAATCGTATTTGCGAGATTTGGTATTGACCAATCTTTCCACAGGATTTATCAAAGTCGACAAGCATTTATTCCGCCTGGTTATTGCTCGATATTATGAAAACGATGTTACCAAGAAAGCGAAGGTGGTGTAATTCCCGACCATCGATGTTCACTCCCATGTGATCCCACTCCAATGTCAGCACGTTGTTTTCGAGGGTTGTGGTAGATAATTTTCGTGAGATGGTATCACACTGGCTAACCCCTCTTTGGACGTCGATGTTAATATCATTTTTAGAACGGTAATATCGTGAATGTGGAATTTTTGTACAGCTCACGAAGAATATTGATATATCGAGTAGGAAATCCCTAGCTATCCAGCGCCTCAGTGACTCCTTCTGTCTCAACTTAGTCAAAAACCTTCTTCAAATCGATGAAGTGACCCAGAGTGGGCTCTTCTAGGCTCGCGATACTTCAGTCTTGCGATCATGTGAATGTGGTCCATCGTACTGAATCGTATTCGAAACTCTGCTTGGTCACATCGCTGTCCTTCATCCAGTGTTCTACCAATCGTGTTTAGCATCACTCATTTGGAAAGTTTGTAGACCACAGATAGCAATCAGATTGCGCGACAGTTGCCGATGTTGTGGAGATTACCGTTCTTGAAAATTAGCACGGTTTTACTGGTCTTCTACCTAAGAGGAACCTTGCATTCAGACAGGTTACGTGGGTAAAGCTGAGCCAATATGTTTATGAGGAAAGACGGAAGATTCTCCAGATGTTCAGGTCTCTTCCTAACTGGACCAGATATTGTTAGATTCTCCATCGATGAAACGGTACCTCGAATTTGGAAAGGGAGAGCCTGTAAGACCAAACTCTCTTTTGAACTCTCTGCCTGACTAGCGCTAACGCAACGATTTTTGGCAAAACCGGTCGCATTCCCTATTGATATTATCGATGCGGCACCTTCCTTAGAGCCTACTAATGATCTAAATAAATCCTACCAACTAATGTCAAAAGCCTTCTTCAAATCGATGAAGTGAGCCAGAGCGGTCTCTTCTAGGCTCTAAATATCTAAATATTAAATATCTAAATAAATCCTAGTCTATGGTAGTTTTGAGACCTAATTTTCTGCCACGACCGACTTTCTATTAACCTCGGAATTGATCAAGTAATTTTCTTCGTATTTTTGTTGAGCAAAACAACACAGGCGCGAAAAACTCTCGAGGCACTCTGGATTAATTCCAGAAATCCGAAAATGAACCGCAGGGAAGAATACCTCATTATCACGCGTGATATAGGGCAGTATATAAAACTGCTTTTGTGATATGAGAGGCAAATTATACTTCCATGTGATTTCTGTGCGGTTGGTCTCTACGTGACATACTTAGTGGAAACCTCATAGGAAGCGGTGAGTGTGCAAAGCTGTGTTTAAAGTGATTGAAATCTTGGTTTAGAGTTTCTTTGTTTGGTTATGGAGGCGTCTGGCCGAGTAGATTGCTATCAACTTGACCTTTCCAGGCTCTGAGGAAGGCGAAATCCGCCGAAATGTCAGCTTAATCGTGAACAAAGAATAATAACACCTCGCGTTTGCTCAACAAAAATACGAAGAAAATTACCTAATTTTCTTTTTTGATTTACCGGCTTGCTGTCCTTTCCGTGGCAAGTGAAATTAGGAATCTTGCACTAAAGAGATGATGATCAGATCCCGCGTAGAATTTAGGACAACAGTGACATGGGTTAGGCAAAACTTATGATTTGCTATGATGTGGCCCATTTCGTTGTCGTGATCTACATGAAGAAACTCCATCATCCAGCGTTGATTGTTGGGCTTCTGGAAATGTAAGCTACCATGAGCGACCAGTTACCTAAGAGTCGCGACAAACTCAGCAACCACTTACCCTGCTATGGCATTCCAATCCGTGGACCCCAATGTGACGTTTTTCAGACGTTCTTCTGGGTTCATTGATAGCGCTAAAATTTCCAATGATGACCTTGAAGAATGTATGGTCTTCTCTAAAGAACTTGTCCAAGTCCTTATAGAACGCTTCGACTTCTTCTTCGCCATAGTTTGATGCCGGTGCGTAAACGACGATGATTGTCAAAGGCGGTATTAATCCTCATCTCTTCAATCGTAAACGCGCTATTCGGGTTGTTATTTGTTCTAATGAATCTATATTCACCCGAGTTAAAGTGAACGTCGACGTCGCCGACTGCTCTACTGTCGCATGTTCCGAGGAACAGTTTCTCTCCGGTATCACAAACAGTGTGAAATGGGTAATGTCTTCTTGTCTCATCTAGTCCGGTGACATCGTACCTTGTCCTTCTTGCACACATGATCAAGTCATCTATCGTGGATTCAGATGCAAGTGATCGTTTATTGTATCTGCAGCTCGTCACTTTAGTCCTTTGTGTTTTAGGCAGCCTGGAAAAACCTTGAGATTCTAAGAGCCTCTCCTTTGTCACTTGATTGCAGGCTTTTGGCCGAATTTACTTGTACAATACAATCCGCATAAACTAGAACACACCCACGCACGCATGCATGAGTAGGAAGATAAAGGATGAAGCTCTCGGAGCTGATCAATCCCTGAGGGATGAGCCATGCATGCGACTTCATTAAGCATCGTTTAGAGGTGATTGAATGCATATCCAGCCTTTACAATGACTCGCGGTGGCCTACCGATGTATCGAGCCACTGCTGCTAACCTCCCAGACAAGTCTGGTAGCAATTTGCCGACCCCTGAAGGATGGAAGGCTTGGTGGGCCATGGGCGCAGGTATCGATTCCATGCGTATCGCAGAGGGCCTCCTATCACTGCGCCACACATGCCTTATGCATGAATACGCCCTCGTAAATACAGAAGGTATCTGCCAAATCGGTGCAGCAGGAACGGCAGTTCATCCACTGGAACCACCTGCGTTTCAGGGAAATATAGGGTCGCTTTTTGCTCGTGATTAACTCTTACTGCCACCTGGGAACGCGCCACGTAGCCTCTCTACTAACCGACAGAAGATGATCCTGTAAGGGAGATGCGTGGGCATTTTAACATAACGCATTTAAACATTTACTTTTAGCCCAACACCAAGTGCTCCTGTGCCGTCGCCAGTTCACGAACCACAAACGGATCTATTAGCTTCCGAACATTCTAATTTTAACGTCACTGATCCGACAACCCCAGCTCACCTACCACAAGCGGATCTACTAGCTTCTAAATCTGAACATTCTGATTTTAACGTCGTTGATCCGACAGCCCCAGTTCACCTACAAGCGGATCTATTAGCTTCTGAAAATTCTGATTTTAATGTCATTGATCCGATAACACAAGATGAGACTATGTTCAACGGCACGACTTCAGATATGTTAGCCGAAAAGATGATTATCGAACCATGTGATTCATCACCCACTCATAACCGATCAAATCACACTACACCAGATCATAATGATAAACAAGACTTGACGTCGGCTTCAACGTCACCAGAACCCATGGCCTATGAGATTTTGGACGAATCAGAAAATAACGAAGAAGTTTTAAAAGCCGAATTCGAAACCAAATCATCTTCACCGAATCTATTAATCACGAATGTATTCTACCAACAGCAACCATCATCAGTGCTCGAACGGGAAAGTACAGCACCGTGTGTCAGCCCAGAACCGTCTCAGGCTTCTGCACTCGGTGAAACACAGCATTATAGGTATATTTTCAAACTGGCACTACTAATGTAAGAATGACACGTAACTCTAAAAGCACTTTTAAAGCAGAAATGTCTGTTTCAAAAGGAATCACGGCTGTTTGATAATGTTCTTATAAAATGGTATATTTTCACTTTTATTTTTTTCTTTAAAGACATTTGGCTAGAGTACAAAACGTTCTTCCCGCCTAGTTTTACGTCGGCTACAGCTTAGGGATAACTAGTTTAAGAAGAGAACTTTTACCCAAGTTGAATCAGTCAGTGCTGAAGATCTCTCAGTTAGGTGGAAGAAGTGTATATTTTAAAACTTTATCTTTTATCGCCTTTATAAACAGTTAGATCGTGTATTTTTTATAATTCTGTTTATTGTTCTTTTTTGCTTAGAACGGGCCTAATCAACGAAATTTCAGGCCTGAGATTTCGATTCCATTCATTGACGCTGATAGTATCTCATCATTGGTAGGAGACGATGATCTTCGACGTCTACAATCAATAAAACGACGAGAAATGAGCACACCAGAAGAGAAATCGAATTCGGAAGAAGTCAAAAAGGATTCAGTCGGTAAGAAAAACAAGGCAAGTGGACGGAAAACCAAGCGAAAAAGGCGGACTAAACGGGAGAATCACGTCGCTAATAATCGAATGCCACAAAACTCACCACCACACGAGAAGCAGAACGAACAAACAGTAGGTGCTCAGTCTTGAACTCGAAAACTACAGATATACAAGAACGATACTTGATACTTGGACGGCCCATCCTCATTGGTTTTGCGGGCCCAACATAATCTCCATATTACGGAGATTTGCTGGTTAAGCAATTGTGGTTTCCTGAAATCCTGAGGTCAGCCCGACACCCAGGAACACCTCTCAGCCACGATGAGGCGGTAAACCGTGGGGAGCTACAAGAACTATATGGCTTACCTAGTGCAATTTCCTCGAAACCAAGTAGAGATCAACATGGTATTAGTAGGGAAAAGTGTGCGGTTTTATTTTCACTCAACGATTCCCCTACTCCACCATGTGTGATAGAAGTTTAAACCGAGGAAGATCATGAAATCGTGTCAGACTAAAGTATTTCTTACCTGGTTTTTTTAGAACACTTCAATAATATAAACTTTCTGTCATAGTTTTACTAGCCTGAAAGAATTTATTTGAAATACCCTGTCTTGAAAAACTTTACAATAAGCCAGGACATGCCCATTCGGTTGACATCTTTCATCACTGTAATAAACATGCTAGCGTATTAAGGATGCACGGCACGAGAGCTTCTATTCGAAAGAGATCGGTTCAAGTGGATTTGAATCGGAGACCAGATAGAAACGCTCATGTATTAGCAGCAACAAAACTAATTACTCATGGATAGTGGCACTAAAGCGTGCTCAGGTCGTCACCACAGCCGTGAATATTACTCCTATGAGGGTTTTATATTGCTGCTGATGGCCAGTGGGTAGGTGAAATATCTCAGGTCTTGACCTAACCTTGATGGAAAGGTTAATTGAAGAAATTCCATATCTCTACTATAACAGAAGGACACACGTGACGCAGTAATTAGAGGTGCAGCGTGATACACACGTAATCGTAAGTTCAATTCCGTTCCCAGAATACTACATTGTTTGGGAGGATGAAATCACAGGCTTGATATACCGTTAAGCCTTCGTAAATAGTCGTACAGTACAAATGTGTGCTGAATCACCTCTGCGACACTTAATAATGTGTCTCAGGACACTCTGTCTTTTATTAGACTGATTATACGTTTTGTATATATTTGGCAATATTCATGCATATGCATGTAGCGCAGTGCGAAGGTGTCCTGAAGTAAACACGCAGTCATTGGGTCGATCCCGTGCTCTGGGCTCACCAAGCCTTTCATTGTCGCAAGTTAATGTTTGGGTCCGGTATGCGCTCAACTTCCAACGATTCATGATGGAATCGAATGCATACCCCATCCTTCAGGGATTGACCACCACCGAAAAATTTATCCTTTTATTATTCATGCATAGGTGCGTTCTTATGCTTACGTTGTCGTAGTAGACTGCTTGGCATATCAATTCGGTGAAAGTCTGCAGTCAAGTTACAAGAAGTACAAGGGTTAGGCAATTTGAATTTGCATCGTTCAACAAAGAAATTGCTCTGTTCCTAGAAAACAGCAAAGTTCAGGTGATTATGTTCAGCTCAAACTATGGATTTTTGCAAACTATCAATTCACCTCGTTCGCCGAAACCAGTAAGTACAAAAGGCTAAATTCCATTACTGGAACATTCTCGATACCTTAGTATTACACTAGAAGAATGCAGAGAGGCATTAAGAGTCTCAGATCTTCGCAGCCAATCGGAATCCATAAGGACTTTAGAGACGACTTGTATTTAAAACGCAAAACAATGAAAGAAATAGCAAACGATTTCAATTGGACCACTAAGGGGTAAAAAATGGGTTATTGTCTTATCTCCACCATCAAGTTACGATGTCGATCAGATTGAGAGTTTTTCATGAACTTGGAGAAGTTGTCATGGGAACAGAGAATGAATGACCTTCAACCTTGAACGCAAAAGCTCAGGAACAAAACTATGAAAAAAGAATTTGCGAAGATAACAATTATAGTATTAATTGCTTCAAAATCCGAGAGAACTTCCCCAATGCTTCTCGAACATTCACCAACTACATTACCGTGAAATCACGACCGCTTATTTGGCATTCCTATCCCACTTCATCAAGTGAAACAAAAAAAAAAGAATTATAGAAAGGGTGGGCATGTCGTCCAATGGTCCAACTTTCTAAAAAATGCTAGCTCCTTGGTGAAGAAACGCTTAGTCCGGGTCGGATAAAATGAGATTCGAGCATTTGGGTACTTACTGGATATCAGCACATAGTTCACACGCTTCTAGTCATAATGCAAGGTCCTCAATCGTTGAGTTCTCAACAGTACAGTGCTTAGCACATAAAAGAGGAGCTGTGCAGCATCGGTGAATACCGCCCGACCTGTTGCCTGTCATCTACCCATTCTTTGCTCAAGAACTTACTCGGAAAGGGTGACAGAACATTGGGCGAACGGCAGCAACGCGGTGAGGCACAGTTTTGAAAGCGATTCTGCAAAATGAATCGTATTCACGTGATAACGAAACCTGTTAGTTTAGGCACTGTAAATTTAGCCGTTAAACTACAATGGAACGACCACCTATGGTACCTAGCCTGAGAAGCCAGCATGGAGAAGAAATCCGTTGTGAGACTGATGGGCGAGAATCGCTCGCTCTAGGGTTTTCAGATTTGGTGGACAACAAAGAAGAATGATTACTTACATGGAGACCATTTCTATAATTTGGAGATCACCAAGCGTAGAGGAAAGTTGATAGGTAATATCAATAATATGACACTTGACACTTGAACGGTCTGTCCTCACTGGTTGTGCGTGCCCCAAAATAATCACCATTTATCGGTGATTTGCTGGTTAAGCCATTGTGGTTCCCCGGAATTCCGAGGTCAGCCTCGCCAAAGTTTGGCCCAGGTCTTCACCACCACGGGCACTCGCAGCTTTTGTGGGTCAGAAGGAGATTTGCCACTATGCGACTACTTTGTTACCAAGATAGCGATGGATCCTGGTATTGGTTTCCTCTTCTAGGTTTCCTGATGGAAACGCTGGACTCCTTCTCAGCTTGGGAGACCCTGCCGGGGGAAGAGTGGTGGGGACGAATCCCACCGCTGTACATCGCAGTCCGACACCTAGGAACACCTCCCAGCCACGATGAGGCGGTAAACCGTTGGGAGGATCAATAATATGGGGTTGAGAAAATACAAAGAAGAGATTTGTCTGTCTGTCTCCTATAAATTAATGATGAAAACACCAATGGTAGGAATAATAATAATGATAACAATAATAATAATAATACCCAGGAAAGACTTTCTATTATCCTCGGCATTGAATTATGAATTCGCCGTTTTTTTCTCAGCAATCGCGAAGTTGTCAAACAGCATGCGTTTACTTCCATACAATAACACACATACAACACATTCGTAGCTGGCGGTTAACCATATGGGACTCTGAACGGCTGTTCTTCCTTGGTGGAAGAGAGGTGAAAAAAAGTGGCTCCGAAGAAGGCGATCAGAAACGTTAGCTGCGAATGTATTGTATGTGTGCTATTGTGTGGAAGTAGACGTATGCTGTTTAACAACCTCGCGATTGTTGAGAGAGAAAACGACGAATTTAATAATAATAATCATAATGTTGCTGAGATATTTGCAAAACTCCGGACCACTGGTGTCTGCGGTGTGGACCGAACGCGCTACAACCCTTTCCAGAGGCTAATGCGTTCACCACCTCACCATGCAAGTATTTCGTTTCGTTTTTCTCTCAGCCGTGCTTTTGTTCTAATAATAACAATAATATTAGTAGTAGTGAAATTCAACGATAGGAATGTTGAGATATGAACAAGGCTCGCAACGTCAATTGGACTTTGAACCTGCGATTGTTCTCGTCGAGGGCTCCCTGTTATTCACCACGCCAATCATGGCTCGCGCTTTGCCTTTATAGGCGATAAATGAAAGTTAGGGCATTGTTGCTTCGAATGCAGTGTCAGTTTGACTGGTTTCAATGCCGATTTGTGGTCACCAGATCATTCTCGTTGACGGATGATTGCTGATGTCACCGATAGAGTAAAAATATGGCTGACGGAGAAGCAATTTCAAGCTTTCGGTTAAAGTGTGTACAGCACGTGAATCCTCGATAAGGAACATAGCGCGTTCGAAGCTCAACTGAGGTTCGGAGCTTTGCTCAAATTTCAGCACACTGTAATTGTATTGTACTTTAGTAATATTGATAGTAAGAAAATGGATTTCATATCAGGCACCATGTTCATCATCTACTGCCGCTCCAGATACGGTAGCAGAGATATCAGGTGATACGAAACCACCGTTGATATCCGTGTCCCGAGTAGAAAGCGTGAAAACCGTAGAAGGTGCTGTTGGAAGACTTCTCACAGCTGTTCGCAGTCGATCGAAACGACGGAAAAAATTAAAACAACGAGCGGTGAGTTAGCTTAGGAAAAGATTGGAAGTTACTGAGCTTCACTCTTAAAAACACGGACTTCGCATTGCTTTGGAGCAAGTGAACTTTAAGAACAAGATAAAGAACAGTATAATGTCTCAATTTCCTACACGAGGATCTTCAATATTACTCACCTACTTGGATATTTCGACTGCCCGTCTTCACTGGTTGTGCAGGCTCCAGCGTATTCTCCATTTTTTGAAATTTTGCTTGCTTAGCCATTGTCTTTCCCTGGGGTCCCAAGGTCAGCATGGCCGAAGTCTGTGCAAGATCGTCACTACCACAGGCAATCGTCGCCCTTGTGGATCACAAGGACATTTTCCAACATGAAACTAGTTTGATACAGGCCGGTGGTGAATCTTGGTATTATTTAACTCTTAGTTGGGCTTCCTGATGGAGATGCTGAACTCCTTCTCAACTTGGGAGACCTTGCCGTGTGGATGAAACCCCCCGCTGTACATTCCAGCCCAGCACCCAGAAACACCTCCCAGCTACAGTGAAGCGGTAAAAGCGTTGGGAGGACCTTATGGTTAAATCTTATGCGACAAGATTCAACTCCAACGCAATAAAACTCATCTTATAATACCGTGAATGTCTTGATGACACAGGTCATGCTTCTTGATTGCTTCGTATTTGTTTCAGTACGCATGGTCCTCTAAGTTACCGTAATACGCAAGTGCGATTAATGTTTTGATCAAAGCGGCTTGTTTCATGATATATGACTTTGGTAGTATGAGTAGAGATAACTATATCAAGCAATATCATTACCATACAGTAATCTTATATAGTGTTAGTCTTTCTCAATTGATGAATCCAGAAACAGTCGCTAAACCATCAAGGGATGAATACTTAACTCTCATGATAAGGCTCAATTAGCTGGACCTCTTAGCTGAACCCTGCAGAAAGGACCTTATGTGGAAAACTTTGTGTTCTTCATTTTTGTCCATGAAGATGAGCCCGCTGAGCAACACTGCCATGATGTAAGGATGAATGGTAACTTCCTTAACGATAGTTGATTATTAAAGGCTTTATAGATGAGTAGATAAGCTTCACACGTCGATGATTTAAAAGAAAAAAGCATCAATTAGATTTTCAATACGCTTGCTGCGCCTTCTGTCCCTGAGCAAGTTTGGGAGGTAGGATTCTTCGCGAAAGTGGACTCTAACAAACCCCTAATTAATTAGCACGTTCTACTGTACTTAATGATTACGGAAGCTACTAACTGAACCACTTCAAGGACTTGGATCTAGTGCAAGCCTCCAACGTAATTTTCCATTGTAGTAATGCCGAGACATTTTTTAATAGTGAAAATGCTTCGATCGACACGTTTTCTTGTTGTAGTCGTTTCTGAATTTTGCCTTACTCTCTAGCTTGGTGATTAATGTTGATTTCATCAATAAGACTACAACTGAGTCCGTGCAGACTTTTCGAACACTTCTACAAAGTGTGTTTATATTGTTGAGCATACACGTGGTTGGTAGAGATGTTTATTCGGCTAACGACTCGACGTCTTCGTCTTTCACAGAACCGACGATCCTTGTCGATGGTCCACAATTGTTCCTCTTCTCGATACTCCTAATATACTATTGAACCGAGTCAGACCTAGAGAGTTGAGGGGTAGAGAAACACACGAAACCAATAGTTCAAAATTATGTGGATAGTTCGATCGGAAATGTACAGTATGTGTTGTTATGTGTTATAATCTGCGCTACTGGAAAAGCATATTTTTTAACTACGCCTGTAAATATTTCAGGGTGTATTACAGGCGCTGATTCCACTTAAGAAACGAAAGGTACCAAATTGCGAGTGATTTGATGTCTTTGCCTTGGTTACGGTAATGTGTGTCTGAATGAAGCTTACCAGTCTTTACGCTTCATTAGAAAATCGAATCTTTTCATTTCTTGCAGTTTCACCTCAATAACAAAATAGTGCTCTTTTTCTTTACTGCTGATCGAAACGTTAACGTGTTTGCGTGGTTTTGAATGCTTTCAATATCGTTCTACCGCTTCATAAACAATCGGTAATTCATGTAGAACGAAAATTCCGCCGATATTGATTGATCCGCGGCAATAATCAATAGTATAAACAGCACATTTGTGCGATTATGCGATTTGCATGAGTTGTCGATTGGTTAAATAAAACGTAGGACGTTATGACAAATGATAGCGTTATGGTAACCATTTGTCATTTTCAGCCACCATACAAGTCTCGGTCAGAGAATCGAGCTCGGAAAGCTCTACGGACGATTACGTTTATTCTGGGAGCGTTTATAGTCTTATGGACGCCATTTTACGTACTCGCAACGATTTACGGCTTTTGTGAAAGCTGTAAAAGTTCGCCAGCTTTCAATATGCTCTATTCGATCAGCTATTATCTATGCTATATGAATTCACCGTTAAATCCATTCTGTTATGCGATGGCGAATCAACAATTCAAAAAGACACTTACACGAATATTCAAAGGAGACTTTAAACGGATTTAAGATAAGTAATAGCTTACGATAAGGCTGAGGATCGTCCTCTACTATTTGTAACACAAAACGCCCGAAATGCGACAAAATAGCTCTGTTCAGCAAAGTGAACGACTTCCGAAAGAAATGCATTTCTTGCAATGCACTTTGTCCACTTTGTCCTCCAATGGAAATATTTCATACAGTGCATCTGGGCGTTATGTGTTCATATTACTACTGTTTTTGTTAATCTCTTCCTTTTTCAGTTGATTCGTTCAACAAAACGACACTGTGGACGGGTTCTTTTGGCTCGTTTAGGCTTCATAGTTGTAAACATTCACTTATTAAAAGAAATTAAATCACTGATGATAAAGAGCACCATTCTAAGTTAAATTACAAACGAGTGCTTTCTAATGTGATTAAGAATGCAATAACTTCACGGTTATGTATTACCACTAGCTTATACAATAGCACTAACTTCCCATTATTTGTCGATGTATCTCCAGATAGAACTGTGATACCTTGGTGCTCTAAGCTATTATTTGTGTTTTTTTTTAAAACAAGACTCATACATAAGGACTAGATATTTATTTCATTCGATTGCTTACAGCTATAGAGATAGATATTGAACTTCACCAATACGCAGGGAACTTGTACTGAAGTGGCCCACTCAGAATTATTAGGAGTGGTACCGTAGATAACCTAATGGTCCGTTAATTGCTCTCTTGTTTTTTTACCTAGAAGTTTCTATTGTTTGATCTCTTACTCTGCCACCGTTTATACTTGGTTCAATTTTCAAGTATTCCATCAACCTACTCTGTCGGACTATCGATTCTTGGTTATCCGAGTATAAATACGGTATTGCTTTAAGTGTTTGGACAGTATTGCTTTGCATAACTTAGACTCCTGGCGAGATCGAACCACGATTACCCTTCCGAGGGCTCACATCACTAGCGCCCTTGCTTTACCTTTCTCTCAGTTAGGTAAAAGCTGGCTGAGAGAATGGCGAAGCAAAGGCATTAGTGGTACCGTCCGTAACACATTATCCTCCAGAAAGAGTATAGTGGCGGCCCGATCTGGCCTGTGGTTCGTTTTGCAAATATGTCAGAATTACAGTGATTGTATATCAAAAAAAATTTTTTTAAAATTGATTGTTCACACGACGCTAGGTACTTGGTGAGATTTTAGATTAGGCTATGTTAAGAGTTAAAAGCCTACGATTAAGTCTTCGCGTTAAAAAATGTTAGCTTCATAAATCCACTGATTGCTGATCCATTAAAAAGGATATGGCAGTTCGCAGGATCGACTTTCTCTTAACCTCGGCATTGGAATATGAATGTGTCGTTTTCTTGTTCAGCAATCGCGAGGTTTTTAAACAGCATACATTTACTTCCATAGAAAAACACAATACAATACAACGCTAGCTGACGTTTCGGCAGTATCGCCTTCTTCAGAGCCGCTTTTTCGTGACTTCCAATGAGGAAGTTTAGGACAGCTGATATGGCAGTTTCCAACAGTTCGCAAACTCCGTTGAGAATAATTGTCATCATCACTTATGAATATGTATGTATTTGTAAAGGTGGGAATTTTTTTTTACAATTTATTCAGGAAAACAATCACAATAGATATTTCCAAAACTCAGAACCGCAAGTGTCTTCGGTGGGTAACGAACGCAATATTACCTTCTCCGAGGGCTAACGCGTTCACCCACACGCTACGCGAGTCCTTCGTTTCGCCTGTCTCTCAGCTAGTTTTCTATCGATCACTGTCATTAATAACCACCCGTCAGCGGGATTGATCTGGGAAGCACAAATCGGCATTGAACCCAGTTAAGCTGAGGCCGTAGTCGTAATTTTCTTTTGGCAGGCAGCAGAAAAAATTCTTTGTAGGCATCAAAAAATTATAGTAGGTGGCAAATAAAAGGTTAACATTGTGATTTCGATTATGACCCTAGGTCCTTATCCTGCTGACGGGTGATTGCTGATGGCAACGTTAGCTAGAAGACTAGCTGAGAGGAACGCAAAGCTAGGGCCTTAGTGGTGTATATGGTAATACGCAAACCCCTGGAAATTGTAATCGCGGTTCAATCTGGCCAGTGGTTCAATTTTTGCGAATCGTTGTGGTTGCATTTCACATCATACCATGCTGCGAAAAATTATAGTACGCAGCAAATGAAAGGTTAACAGCATTACTTTGATTATAACAATACGATAATTGCTGTAGTAATAGCACTATCTCAAACCTTTAGGACATTTGCAAACGTATGCGTTGACTTCGACGCATTTTCAACCATATTGATTTTTCTCCAGACAAGCGATTCTTGTCATACCTTACGAGGCATAAAAGGATAAGGTTAAGACTCTTGGAGCCGAGCAATCGCTAAGGAATGCGCCATGCATTCGACTTCATTAAGCATGGGAGATAATTGAATGCATATCTAGTCTTAACAATACTCACGGTGGTCCACGGATATATCAAGCCGGTGCTGCCATCCTCCCATCCTCCCAAACAGGTTTGGTACCAGTTTGTCGACTCTAGGATGGCAGGCTTGGTAAGCATGAGGCACAGTGTCGAGCCCATGACTACTCCAGGGCACCTATAAACACAGCGCTACACTGCTTTTGAGCTATATATAACGCAGTTGCAAAAAATGCTATTAGAGCCAATCTGTTCGTTTCCGTGAGTCCTGCAACGACTCCTTATCTCCTGTGCAGACGAAGCAGCACAGCATGCCATGATGAGAGGATTTAGGTCTCTTGCTATAACCATCGGCAGTCAAGGTGTTTTTTGGTATAAGTTGTATGTATGTGTTTCTAACGATAATACTAACCATAGGTACCATAATTCCTGCCTTATATCTCAACATGTTATAAAAGGACAAATCCATAGCACCAATAAGGAAACAAGTTCTACGAAGTGCTTTCTACAAATGTGAAAACAAGCATCTACTTTTTAACGCTCTCGACGCTAATAGAAATGAACACTACTAGGGTATTCTCTCTCTCACCAACACGCTGCATCTTTTCATATTTCTACGCGATCGCTGTTAACTTTCTGAAACTGAGGCGTTTCCAAGGGTCATTCAAACTTTGCATTGCTTATTGAACTCTTCCCTTTAAGGCGTGATTTCATTCCTTAGATAGTTACTTACTTGGATTGTTGGATGGCCCGCCTTCACTTTTTGTGAGGTCCCCAGCACAATTTCCATTTACTTGGAGTTTTGCTAGTTTAGGCACCAGTTTCCTGGAGTAATGGGGTCGCTGGGCCACCAAAGTCTGCCCCCAGGTCGTCCGTCACCACAACAAACACTTGCCGCCTTTGTGGATTAGAGGGAAATTTGCCACCATGCCACTGGTTTGGTTACCAGGACAGTGGTGGATCCTAGTTTTGGTTTACTCCTAGCTTGACTTCCTGATAAAACCGCCGGTTCTTTTCAGCTTGGGAGGACCCTGCTGGGATGATGAATCCTCCCACTGCAAATCGTAGCCCGACACTCAGGAACATCCCTCTGCCATGAGGTGATAAACCGTTGGGAGACAATACTTGGACAGTAGTTTTAATCCACCAAGCACAGTCATTCGAAAGCTAACCTTGCTCATTATATCAGAGAAGAAATCCAACAGAAATGAAGGAGATGGTAAGGTTATGATAAAAGTAATACGATTTATTCGAAAGTACACCGGGCAATTTTAATTATAGAAAACCAGTCCGGAATCGCTCACTATTTTTCAAATCTTCTTTGGAAGTCATTAAACTTTCAAGAAAATTCCTAATGACCTTTGTATTTTATCACATACATCATCTAGCAATAACATGACAAAAAGGACCAAGCTCTCTGCATTGATCTATCCCTGAGAGATGCGCCATGCATTCGACTTTATTAAGCACCGTTGGAGGTGACTGAATGCATATCTGATCCTTACAATAACTCGCGGTCGGCTACTGATACATCGAGCAAGTTCTGCTATCCTCCTAGACAAGTCTGATACCAATTTCGCGGCCCCGAAGGGATGGAAAGCTTGGTGAGCCTAGTGCGCAGAGATCGATCCCATGTGTATTGCAGGGTGCCTCTGACCACTGCGCTACACGCGCCCCTAACAATAAGCAATAACACGAAGCTAGAAAAAATTTAACACGAAACCTTTCATTATAATTCAGTCGAACATACAACACGTAATAATAATCAAGATCTAGAGGTAACGATAAGATTGTGGTTGTGGATTTCTATCATTTTCGAATAGGTTTGCTGAAAAAACAAATATTAGCTGTTCTTCAAATGTCTCTCACCTTTAAGTAAAAACCAAACCATATTTTGAGTACCTCTTTCTATTATTAAGCAAAAAAAGGAAGAAAAGCAAAAAATAAGGAAAAAAAACATAAACTGAATATTCTAGGAACTGAAGGAACCTGACAAAAAGAATATTTAACTACCTATAAAATTAGATATCTTTTGGACCAACTTTTCTGTAGGAAAGATTTACACAGTTGTAATAAACTGTTAAGAGCTCTGATTCCAAACAATCATAGAAATCTTCTAGAAGACCGGTAATAAATATTAACAACGACATGACAATAGTTTGTCCAACGATAACCTTTCTTTCCTTCTATCCTTCTTCTCATCACGACGATCTTTTTCTTTCGTGGGTGACACACCTCTCCGTTCATACGATACAGTTCGTGACACTAGAAAGCTTTTTATTAACATAAATGACGAAGGCAAAATTAAATAGGGACAAAACTGACATCTTGACTCGATCTGTTCACGGTCCTTCCGAGCAATTTTGGAATGTCTAAAAAAATTAGTAAACTTATGAAAAACATCATCCATTTGCAAAAAAGTCCAATGGTCATAAAATCACATTTCTACTTCTTAAAATCTGAAATAAATCCAGAAAAACTTACCCATTCGCCTCGTCATCCCGTGCTGATCGCTTATGTGTTTGTTCACGTTTCCTATCATCCACACGTTCTTCTCTCATTGAAGGAGGAAGCTGTAATTGTAAACAGTAATACGAAACAATCTAGCTAGTAGAAGTGAATCTAAGCTGGACAGTGTCTTCTTGATAATAGTTCAAAATTAACACTATACTTACTGCTGGACCAACTTCCTCATCGTCAAGTCCTCGCTCTTTCTTTCTAGAAGTGTTTGATTCCTTGACCACATCTTCTTTTCTTGATGGCGTTGAATCTCTTTTATCTTTCACTTTCTTGTCATCCTCCCGCTTCTCCTTTGAATCTCTATGCTCTTTTTTCTCCTCTTTGACGTCCTTGGTGACAACTACGTCTTTCCGTTCCTTCACTAATCCATTTGCTGCTTTATCATCTAGCTGGGGACGTGCCTACAAACACTGATTAGAGGCGAAAAAACTTGCGATTTAAAAGAAAACACTAGTGGAAACAAACGAACCATCTTTTTATGCGGTGGGCTCGGAGGGACCTCTCCTTCTTCACGCTCAGTAGTATCTTTCTTTACTTCTTTCTGTTGTGTCAATTCCTCCTTCTTTTCTCGCTTTTCAACTTTCGGTAACTCTTTTCTCTCTGGTTCCTTTCGTTCTACAATTTTTGGTTTCTCTACTTTTGCTTTTTTCCTGGTATCAACAGTGAGAACAACCTGAAAGAACACTGGAAATGGCGTCGAATATTCATGAATAAGCCTTCCATACTTCTGAATCATTTCCTTTAGACAAAACAGTGAAGAACGAGAGCTCTATCTATCGACAAAAAGCAATAAAATGAAAATGTTGCTATACCGTACGTTAGAGACTCGTTTCCGATCAACAGTCGCATCCAATTTCGCCGCTTGCTTGACTATAGGCCTCTGGAAATAGTTAGGGAAACGTCAAAACAAGTGAGCTCGGAAGAACGTAAATGTCATAGAGTGGCTATGGTTCATAATACCAGCACATTTTTCTAGGTTTTTTCGATTTACAAAGTAAACCAAAGAAAAAAAGAAACTCACATGGAATTGAAGTCCTTCATAGATAGGAACATTTCTCATTTTCAATCGCACAAGATAACTGGCAGCCTTCAAAGACAGTTCGTCCCTTTTTCCTTTTTCGTTATCTCGCACCTAAATGCAAGTACATCTATATTATACATGCATAAACGACGAAAAGCAAAGCAAACATACCTTTTCTACTAGCTTCTCAACGCTGTCGACTAAGTCCTTCAATAATGGGAAACACGGTGCAAGCTGAAATCAAGTATCCAAGAAGTAGTTAAATTTCAGGAATTTCACTATAGAAGTGATTTCATATACAATAATAAGAACTAGTTTGGAGAAAGACCTGAGAAGAAGCCTAATTCACCTTAGTCATCACCACTAAACAATTCCTAACTGATACATATTCATTATTTACCACGGAAAGCACCGAGTTGAATGCTGTATGCAGACGCATCTGAAAAACGGCATTCGTTAGAGAATTCAAGCCAGTAATAATGAGTAGTACGATAGAAACATATAGAATAGGAACATTCTTACTTGCCACTTAAAGCAGAGGCGTCGGAAACTCTCGTAATTGACACTTTCTGTAGTCTTGTCTTGACGCGTTTTCGAGACTAATCCAGGGAATCCTTCACACTCCTAGAATGACCACCTCAAAGAGATTCTTTTTGTGCCAACCTAAAACCTATGAATGCTCTACGACTGCTGCGTGAAAAACTCGAAAAAACGAAATACAGAAGCAATGGGAATTGCGCTGTAAACGGCTTCAGCTACTCCTGAAGATGGTTCATCCAAGAACCGAAGTAGAAGTTAATTGTACTATATGTGAAGTTAACAAGTATTGTTAACATTTGCTAACTTCCATGAAGTCTGAGCGCAAATAGTCCTACCTTTTCGAAGATTGAGCTATCTGAGTGCCATCGCTGCGCATGAGAAAGTAGAATCTGTAGAAATGTGCCAATCGAGTTCGCCTCATTTTCAGTCAGAGCACAAATTAACGGCAACACATCAATAAACAACTGGAAAACCCGTGTGAGTGTAAAATTGGAGCTAAAGCAGAAAAATTATCCAACAAGAATAATATATCAATTATAAAAAATGTTATAATATGGTATATATACGTAGAGAGAACAACATAACTCATACCTTGTCAATAAATACTAATGACTGGAACAGAGTAATTCGTTGCTGGTGTAAAATAATTATCAATCTAGCAGAATAGATCTAAAATATAGCTAAAGTATCCACACTATAATATAACTATGACTGGTAAAAAGAGAATAACTCACTGCATCATATTCTGAGAACAAAACGCGGGGTAATATACATGTTTGTATAAAGGCGCTAGTTTGTTGACCACCTAGAAATAAATTAACAACTAACTAGCAAATAAATTTATCCTACACTATAAAAGGATAAAGGATAAAGCTCTAGGCGCTGATTAACAGAAGAGGGATACGTCATGCATTCGATTTCAGTAAGCATCGATGAAGGCGAATGTATTCATATCTGGCCTTTACAACGACTAGCAGTGGCCTATCAATGACTTGAATCGATGCTGCTATTCTACCAGACAAGTCTGGTACTAATTTGTCAACACCAGAAGGATGGAAGGCTTGGTGAGCTTGGGGTGATCAGATCGATCCCATGTGTATTGCAGCGCGTCACCGACCACTGCGTTACATGCGCCTCTGCTGCACTATAACGTAATATAATTCCATCATTAGAGTGTTATGGCATAACGAATAGCGAGTTCTTCCTTCTTTTCAGAAATTATAATCGTTTCATAGCCACAATAACTAACATACTCTAACTCAAAAGACAGACTTTCTATAAAATTCGGAATAGATGGTTGATATATCTATTTATATGATCTTATAAACTGATATTCTTTAGCTGATGCGAGGTTGGTATGGGCCTTCGTTGGAACTCCCACTCGTAATATCACGACTCTGAGGAAGGCGAAATCGCCGAAACGTCAGCCATCAACCAACAAGAACACAACGACAACAACGACAACGACGACCTATACCGACCTCGCATCAGTTAAAGAAGATCAGTTTGTAACATCATATAAATCAATATAACATATTCTAGGTAAGAAGTAAAGAGAAAAGCTCACGTCCACCCTCGAACAGATCGTCCTTAACACTATTAAACCATGCCCGAATTCTCGATACATGTTCTGCCTGACGCTTCTCTTCCTCTCTTAGCTTATTCTCCAAACTCCGTAGCCTTTCCTCCTCTTTTACTCGTTTAGACTTACTCTTAAAAAAACAGTACATCCACTAAGTTTTAGTATGCTAGAAGACTATCTCTTCAAATAAAATAAAATTTTGCACGACAAGACCAATAGAACTCCACTGACTCTCAAGAAATGTTGTTCAAAAATACTGTACAAGACTCATGTTGCCGACTATTAAATCACTCAGATATATAAAGTTACCAATAGGCACAATGTTTTCGGGTACTACAACTGTGCACCAGAAAAGAAAAAATCTCGAAACAGCTTACCGTGACTGGTGAATCCGCAACTTCCTTCATTTGACGGCGGATGTTCTCAACAGCTCTTTCATATGCCATCGTAGGCACTTCGATATCATAGGAAGACAAAATCCAGAACACAACGAGTAATCTGAATCCCGTCTATTTCTACTACAAGCTTCTCAAAGAAATTTTACTCAGTGAAATGGAAGTACTTCTCACTGCTAAGTTCGTTATAACATAACTTTCAACAAAGAAACTGAATCCATTCACTTACCGTACAGGAATATCACGACAGACATGCTTTGGAATGCAAGGTTCGAGTTGCTTCACCAGTTTTGCGACGATATCATCGAAAGCCGATTTGAAGAAAACAAACTATAAAAGAAAAAAACTTTGACAGTAGTTTTCAAACAGTTTCCTAAGCACCCATAAGAACAAAGTACTTGAATGACAAAAAGAAAAATGCATTGCAAACGAAGATGCCTTAAACAGAACGGTATCTATAGAAAAAAGAAACATGAAAAAACAAAGCAACTAGAAAATCTAATTCTACAAAATCGCCTACTTTTTGCTGGGCATCCATCTTCTTGTTATCGATATCCGATTTCATTGCTCGTTTTGCAGCCTCGTAGGCAGCATTAATCTAAACCACATCTTCACGTAATGAATTACCTAATTCGCGTAACACGTGTCTACACTGACTCTTAAAAAATTCATGAAATAGTGTCCAAATTTCTCGGAATTGCACAGTTTTACTTGATACTTGAATGGCCCACCCACACTAGTTGTGTGGGCTCCAGCAAAAACTCCACATTTTCGGAGTTTTGCTGGCTTGGCCATTGTGGTTCTCTGGAGTCCCGAGGTCAGTCTAGCCTAACGTCGTCACCACTACAGACCGCGCTTGTGGATCATAGGCAGATTTGCCACCATGTGGCTAGTCCGATACCACCACGGTTATGGATCCCAGTATTCGTTTACTCTTAGCTTTGAGATGGAAACATCGGCTTCCTTCGTCGCTCAGGAGTCGCTGCTGGGTTGACGAATCTACTCGCTGAACATCGAAGACCGTCAGCTAGGAACACCTTCCAGCCACGATGAGGTGGTAAACCGTTAGGAGGAATCCCTTGTAATATTGAACAAATTTGAGAAACGTCCCAAAATTTCTTATTCAACAAGGTACCTACGTTTAAGCTAAAATCTAACCGACTTCCTTTTATCCTTGGCATTGATTAATAATCCATTTTTTTCTTGATGGGCAAACACAAGGTTGTTATTACAGTATTCATCCAATCATAACAGCTGTTGCTTCGGCTGTTTCGCTTTCTTTAGATTCCAGGTTATGAACGTGCTTGCATGCATAGATTGCGTGTCAATTTTAGGCTCTGAAGGCGAAACATCCTGAACGATAGCTATCGGAAACGAATACATACTATGATAAAAACCTCGGCTTTGATCATCAAGAAAACAGTGAATTATGAATCCTTTCCACTGAATAAGTCATCACAGAGTTTTAGCCCAAAAATGGAAACGACTTGCTTTGAGGAAGTAGGTGGGTCTAGTGAGGTACATAGCTGCATCAATACGAAGATGATAATCTAAAATTAGTGTATGTGCTGGGGGTATCCGCATGGCGTAGTCATCTTGCCGAACATTCGCCCATAGGAAGGTGCCCAATTGAAGTAGCGTATCACGACACTGCAATGAAATACTACTCTGTTATTGAAATAGTACTAAAAAATGCAACAATATGTTGACCAAAATAGAAGAAGTTGAAATGGTAAGTGAACGATCCTACTTTGAATAGTTGGCGACTTGATTGATCGATCGATCAAAAACGGTAATAACCAACGTCTTCGATCGAGCAGAATACAGGAAAGCCACTAACCTGATCAACCATCTCGCCAACTAACTTCAGCGGTAAACGAGAACTTTCTCGATAAACCACACATTCTCTTTGTTGAGCTATCAGTATACATAATCCAATGGCAATATCACCAGTCATCACGGCATCACGCAAACGAGCAGATGCGCGTTTATTTCTTGCATTTGTGTAGCTTCCAGCCTAGAATACTGGTCAATTGAAACTCGATTCATCAATCTTAAACAGGACCACACAGAAGCCAAACAAACTTACTTCTTGTCTCAACAGCTCACCACCTCCCAAAGCCTCCAACTGATCAGAGGTTGCCCCAGCTACACCTTCAATACACGCCATATTCTGGACCACCTCACGAAGCACAAGTAAATCGAAGCTAAAAATGCTGAATGCAAATTACAAACTAAAATTTCCATATGGATCAGAAATTAGATGACACGAAGAAAACAGTGTTCACTCAATGTTCAAACCTCTTCTCATTCTTCAGCTGATTTATAACGTAATTCAACATCCCAGCTAATTCCACATTATACTTCTTGTAGACAGCTCCCACCTGACCAAGTAATAGACTTTAATTGACTCGATAAACAGAACATCACGATAACTACAGCATGTAGATCTAATATAAGTTCAAACCAAGGTTGCTAACGCCTGCAGCCATGGGCTTAGTTTTCCATCGGAAGCTTTTAGTTGCTGCTTTTCAGGACTAGAAAGCTGCTCTATTATGCAATCTGAAAGGAATACGAATTCGAATAATTAGAAGATTTAGTACACCGAATTATAAGGAAATACCATAAGTTGACAACGTTGACAACAAAGGTAAAAATAAAAAAGGATAAAGCTCTCGGCGTTGATCAATCCCTGAGATACGCACCATGTATTCGAGTTCATTAAGCATCGTTTGGAGGTGATTGAATGCATACCTGGCCTTTACAATGACTCTACCTACCGATAGCCTACCATATGTGGCCTGCCGATGTATCGAGTCCGTGCTATTATCCTCCGAGACACGTCTGGTACCAATTTGCCGACCCCGGAGAGATGGAAGGCTTGGTGGGCCATGGGCGCAGGGATCAATTTCATGTGTATTGCAGGGTGCCTCCGATCACTCCGCTACACGCCCCCTTTGATGATAAAGATACGAAGAATTATTATCCGCAGTGTTATAAAGAGAACGAAACTATAAAGTCAGCTCCTATTCCTAAGACAACTTACATGTTAAAATATCGAACTCCAAATTTGTAAGAAACCGCAGGCTTTCGACAACTGGTTGTATCAAATTGTCAAAAGACTGGACCTGAAATATTTGACACCTCTAAATTGGTATTAAACATAGACAAAGCAAATAACATGACGGAATTGCTTCACAACTGCAAAACAAAACCAAACCTGGCTAAGCAGGTAATCGAATACGGTAACTGGATGTATATGACACAGCTTTCCCAGCTGTCTTCCCATTACTCGCACAGTTTCTTTCGACAAGCGCCTAAGATTTAAAGATATTTATACAGGATTGTGTCTTAACGAGAAGCAAATATTGGAAATAAAACATGACGACTAACTTCAGAACATATTTCGTCCTGCCTAACACTTTCCCGCGCATTATATTAACCTCCGGATGCCGCACCGTATTACCAAACTTCCAACTATAAAAAAGGCTGTAATGTTCGATAGAGAGTAAATATTACCAAAACTAGACCAAATCAGATTAAAATTCTACAGTGTTATGCAAACAAAGTGCGAGACCTCTTACGATACATTTTAGACGGATTGGTAAAACTTACTGTCCATATAAGCGGTATCGCCATGTATACGGAAATATCTGCAGCAAGGTCCATACTTCTTCCGAAAGACCAGTATTGCAATCGGATAACGACAATCCGGGTAGAATAACCTCGTCGACTATGTCCATCATCGTTCGTGAAACTAGAAGTCCTTTCAATGTTGTTTACAACTCCCAAGGTTTTGCTGCGCAACTTTGAAGTCGTCAAATCACAATGTGAGCATAAAACCGGTAAGGTAGGTACTTGGTGAGTCCAAAGGAGTGCCATCAGCTGCTTTCGGTTGTTCACGGTAGAACATTGTAATCAGTCGCACAAGTTTCGTCATTATCAGTGGGCGGTAGGCCAGTCTTGGACCAACATACCATAGCATTGAAGTCAGCGCAGCCAAATCATCCCACGAGGAAACCTTCAACACATTGCTATGAATTGGTTATTTTCATTAAAATGAATGGCTTCGTAACAAAAAAAAATTCTATCTTACACAATCTACAAATGCAGGACGAGTTTCGACTTTTACATCCACATTAAGGTCTTCCAACTTGTTAGAACATTTTTTAATATAGAAATTCTGTATCGTCCTACCAATTAAATCGGAAATCGCATTGCTCACGCGTGTACTAAACAAGAAATAGTCAACGAAAAGCAATGAAATTCAATGTAAAAAGAGCTGTCAGATTCCTTTCACTACATTAATCTTCAGTATTAACTAAAGTCACACCTTGCTTGTACTGCGTAGTACTCAGGAAGTCGGTCAATGAGCGTTTTCGCTAACGGCCATGCACCATCTTCAATGAGAGCACACACCAACCCAAGTTTCTGGTTTGTTGATAAAACGGTCTCCTGAAAAGAAAAGTTGAACACTTACAGCTGGATTATGGCAAGGTTTAACACTACAAATACGCTCTGATAAACATATTCATGTGCAACCTTTCACCATAATATTTTTAGAATTGATTTTAAAAAAGGTGGAAAAAGAGCAGAGATAGCCTTTACATAAAAACACCTCGTTCAATTCCGCTGCAAGTTTTGCATCGTCTGCCTCTTGTATAGCAGCAACCGTCGCCAATGATACTCCCACGATCGACTGGCCATTATCCATTGCATCCACATTCGCATTGCGAGAAACATCTAGTGGTATATTTGATGCCAAAATGGTTTCCGCCTAAGAAGAAGAAAAAATCTTTTTTCTCTCATTTATTTACCATTCGGTTACACAGCAACATATTCCACACCTTTACGAAAAAGTCAGATATGACTTTATAATTACTGCAACTACATTACTAGTATGCTGTTCCATTAACACATACACGGACAACGTTGATTTCCCAGGACAAATTTTCATAAAATAGAAAACTTATTGAACTAAGAACATGACAGTTTTATGGAAAAAACTTTGGTTTATCCTTCTGAAGGTACGATGTTGCTACATATGCCATAGTATGCTGTACTCCTCTCAATGGTTTACCGTCTTATCGTAGTCAGGTGTTCCTGGGTGTTGAGCTACGATGTATAGCCGAGAGCTTCATACTCCCAAGCCGAAGAACCCGATGTCTCAAACAGAAAGCCCAGCTAAGAGCAATCCAATACTAGGAATCACCATCGTCCTGGTATCAAACTAGTTGTGTGGTGACAAATATACCTCAAATCCGCAAGGACGGTGATTGCCTGTGGCGGTGACGACAGTGGGCAGATTTTGACTAAGGTGTCTTCGGTACCCCAAGGAATCACAAAGACCAAACCAGGAAATCTCCGGAGAATGGAAAATATGCTGAGGCCCACAAAACCAACGAGGACGAGTTATCCAAATATCCAAGTATCCCACAATATTTCACCTGCCAAAGACATCACTGTAAGAATTTGAAGAGGGATTTTGCTACTTGTGCTAAATGTATTTCTGTATTTCTCGTAGCCAATTATTCCACACAGTAAGCATAACCTGTCATTACGATTGGAAATGAAAAACATTCAAATTTGTGATCAAAAAATTGAATCTTACATACCCTACACGAGCAATCAACACTTTCTTGATAACAATGATAACTTTTGGCGACTAGACTGATCACGAAGTTTATAACCCGATTAACTTTCAAAAAAGACTTCGTTCTATCACTCTATGTAAGAGTAGTGATTTCTTTATGGCGTAACATTTCGAATTCATCTAAGGCTAAAGCTTCCATAAAAAAATCTTTTTTTCACCGCGTAGAAAAAAGAAGACTCGTATCTTCTTGGCAAAGATCTCTAGATACCGACAGTTTTAATTTCAATTTATAAAGTTCAATGGAGGATTAGATATGCTAGTTGAAAAGTATAGCTACTTTGGAATATGTACGGATTAGAAAGAAGACTGCTTAATAGGTGCAAGAATTGACAACGACGATGAGATTTGTTGATGGTTGTTGAGATCTTCTCCAATTTTTCCCAAAGAAATACGAAGCACCTTGTTCCATTATTAATGAGGAATGTCTAAAAAATTAGAAGGGTGTACAAGTTTCTTCTTCATTAAGCAATCGTTGTTCCATAGTTTTTTCATTAGCAAACTTCTTTGGGTTTTCTTTCGACCCTCCTCACTCACTTCTATGTTGGTGCCATCAACTTTACCTATTTGTAATGAAATGTTTTGTTTAACGTCTTGAAATAATTTTCGTGGTCAAGAATTCAACTTTGTGGCCCTAAGCCATCGCAGTTACCGTCTTCAAGTTCGGTCTCGATCCACTTCTCATTGATGGCGATAACAAAGAAAATGGTGATGCCAGGATTGGAGCATGGAACTAAGAGGTCTTTCTACGAATTATGATTGACATTTGGGAACTGGTTGTGAACGAAACGAATAGATATGTTCTACAGAAGAATGTTTTGTAGAAAGCAACAAGAGTTACGAGACAAAAAGCTTTGGGTTTTCCACTTAACAGGGCATTCTTAAAATTACATATTTGTGAATTTATTGGAGACTGGATTCTGCTTTTGCACCCCATCGTTACGCTGCTCTGTTATAACGACGAAGAAATTTGAAAGTCTCTTCACAAAACTCCGATTTGTAAACTACACATGGTGCATATGACAAGAACGGTTGCACAAGATGCAGCCCCTAATCTACCTTATTAACATGAACTGCTGCACAATGTACAGGTCTGGAAAGTATGTATGTATTGACAAATAGATCGCACCGTTCAAAGACAGAATAGTTTTCCGCCTTCTTAAGAGCTTCTCACATGAAGATAAAGCCATCTTCTTTGAAGTTGTAGAAAAAATAGAAAAGAACTTCTCAAACATGTCATCCACTGGCCATTGAATAGTGGACAGTTCACAGCAATAGAACAGGAGGTACATAACGGTCTCGAAGCGAAAGATAAGAAGCACATTACTTGCTCAGGATATTTCAAGAGACGCAGTACAACGTGTATATTTATGGTAGTACCTTCTGGTGTTAGGACTGCTTATTAGAGACAAGCATACTAAGGTTTAAATGGGCCTGTAACATTTTGGTACGGAAAATGATCTCTGGAATACCCTCGCTGATTCTGATTTCAGGCAAGAACTATAGGATGTTATTATTCCCGTTGTCACTACTATCACGTTATATGATAGGATATACGTACATGTATATACATATATATATATTTGTACATATATTGTAAATTTCAAGCCGCAAGTTGTAAAATAAGTGTGAAGTAAGAACGTGGTATGACCTAACAGATCCTTGCAAACACAAATTGCGTTTGATCCCGTTAATGACTCCCTAAACACCCTGTGACCACCAAACCACTTCAAAAAGTTCTCCTCGACGATCTTATCATCATCTCATCACAGCTGAAAGCTTTCTCTAACTGTTTAATCCCACTGTTCGCTCGGAGACGTTTCTGCTGCTTTTCAGTGACCGCATTATCAATGTCGCACATCCTCTTCAACAGCAGTACGTCTCTCGCCGCAAAATGATCTCGTCAACGGTTCTTCTTTGTAAATCATTAATTATGGAGAATTACTTTTCATGAGCCAGTCCTGATATCGGATGTAGGACTTACATTCTATCCAAAGATCACAAAAACTGCAGGAAAAAATATCTGTAAACCACAGAAGTGGCGCACCACAAAGTAGTACCACGCAGTTGTGTATACAGTAATACTGTCACTATCACAAATCTATCGTTTTCTTTCTCAGCAATCGCGAGGTTGTTAAACAACATACGTTTACTTCCATACAATAACACACATACAACACAACCGTAGCTCACGTTTCGGGAGAATCGCCTTCTTCAGAGCCTGGAAGGGTACACTAATACGTAACTTGGTAAAAAAATCCTACAGTGAATGGCAGAGAGGAATGTCAGGAGACCACACGTCATCTCACCCCTTACCTTCGTATCGATCGTTGATGTCGGGTGCTGCAGTCGTCAACCATATGCGACTCAGAGCAGCTGTTCCTCCTCGGTGGAAGGCAGGTGAAAAAAAGCGGTGGGTTTTTCGAGAAGCCGTTGATCTTGTAATTATCGTTCAGATTTTAATCTTTCTGTTTGTGCTGTTGAAGCGTCTGACCTAGTAAGTTGCCTATTAATGCACCCTTCCAGGCTCTGAAGGCGATTCTGCCGAGATGTCAGCTACGGTTGTGTTGTATGTTATTGTGTGGAAGTAAACTTATGCTGTCTAACAACCTCGCGATTGCTGAGAGAGAAAACGACAGATTTATAATCCAATGCCGAGGTTAATATAAAGTTGATCTTGGAAACTGTCACTATTACCTTAATAGAACTGAAAGACAAACAACAGGTGTTGCTCGCTAACCAATACAAGAAACACTGGCATATTTTTGTGATAAAAAAGTAGAAGAAATGGTCCTACCTTTCTTGCTCTCTCACCAGCTTTCGCAGCACGTGCCCTGTGTGTCTCCTTTATACCTTCAGCTTTCGGGATCATCTAAATTGCGTTTCAAAACAGCAGGTTATATACAATCCAGGTTATATATATATGTATATATGTATGTATATATGTGTATATATATATAAAATAGTGCAAACGGATGCGAAAGACAAACTTACAAATCCAGTAATTTTCATTAAATCGATCATATCTTCTTGTATCAACGATGATGTAATTATGTAGAGCGAAAATGGCGTTTCTTTCCCAGCAGCCTGAAAACAGAAAAAAAAACCTTTAAAAATATTTGTAGATGACAACTTGTCTCAACGACTACCATATTTCAACTATCGGACTAAAACGAGTTTTTCGAAGAAGAAAACAAACTGTCATACACAGCTAAATGAGCAGAATTAGCAATAGTTTTAAGTTAAAGTTTCTAACCCCAATTATTCAAAAAATGAGGCATTAGACCATCACAGAACAACTACGCTAGAGAATTGTCCCTCAAACATTGTTGTTTTTGAGATAAATAAGCTCACCCTAATTAAAAGGACATACTGAATACCAATTACAAGTTTAATTAGAGGTCTTCGTTGAGGAATTTCTCAGTTTTCTGGTGCACTGTTCAGGTAATAAATAAAAGTAAGAATCACCTGCCTGAAGACGTAAGCACACCTACGGAACAAACAAAAGAAAAACACAATAGAATAAGAATAGAAAACAGGAAATCATCTGACAAACAGGCGAAACGTATAACCCGCATGGTGCGGTGGTGAACGCATTACTCCCCGGAAAGGGAAATAGCGCGTTTGTTCCTCACCGCAAACATCCGTGCGGTCCGGAATTTTGCAAGTAGCTCAGCATCATTACAGTTAAAAGCATAGTGATAATAACTAACATGAAAAACGAATACTTACATGATAAAATGTGTACTTAAATCCGAGCAGTGTGCATAAATAATCCTTATTTGCTTTAATTTCTTTTAGTAGCGATATATAGAAAGTCTTCTGAGATGCACAACATTCAAAACATTCGAGTACTATGTCGGTCACTCGATTCGGATCCAAGTTGAATTGACCTGAAAGCTTTTGACGAAGCATCACATCATCATGATGTCTTTATTACTGGCCATACCCGCCGGTCCAGTTAAACTTAACTAGGTTACCCAAGCGTCACACAAGGGCTAAAGTTCTTCGAAATTCAAAATTTCGAACGACTGTAAGTAGCACGATAGTTCAACAAAGAAGAAGAAAACTACGAGATGCTACTAGATGAACCGAGATGACAAGAAATTTCTTGATCAACCGCATTGAGCACCGTACCATGCATTAAATAATGCTTCTGAACTAACCAATAAGGCATAGTACTCGTGTCATCATTGTCTTAGGTGGGAGACCTCCACCACCATCCATGAGCTCTGTGATCAGTTTTGAATAACCTTCACTTTCCTCTCGTAATAGATTATATTTCGCCTGTTTATAGCTGAAAAATAGTAACAAATTGCAAAATTTGATAGCAAGTATTATTTTCAACCATAGTATAAGTGAAACGTCACTAAATTCAGTAACTTGCTACTTCCAAATTGTGGTCTAGCTCAAATTTTTAAAGACGTAAACATTGTCACAAACTTGGTTAGTCTGGCAGTGATTGGACCAAAAACCTTGTGTATTTTGGAAGAAACCTCTAACCACTGCACTACGTGTACTCAAAAAATTTTTGATTTAGTGGTTAGAGATGTCTTCCAAGTCACACAACGCCTTTGGTTCCATTGCCGTCGGCCTAACCAAGTTTTCCATCCGTTGGGTGTTAGCAAATTGTCATCAAACTTACCTAGAAGGGTAAAACACACGGACTTGATACTTCTGCCGGCCCTCCTGAGTTATCAGATATTGTCACAAACTCTTTCCTTTTAATACGAAATGCTTTTATAATATTAACTTTTGGACCATTTAGCGCTTATATTACCTTTACCAGAAAAAGATTGGAGATTAAAAAGTGAGGATCCATGTTAATACATGGGATGACGTGAAGGTAGTGGATACACGAATATTAGCCTCAAAACTAGGATTTCCAATAGTGATGGAGGATAGAAAATTAATGCTTAAGGACTTGAAAACAACATACTACAAACGAGTTTTAAGGCGGACAAGCTGCTGTTTGTTAGCTGGAAGAGAAGCTTCTAAGACATCCAGTTCGATACGTAAAATATCTGCCGCAATTATCTGAAAGACGACGAGTAGTTCTATTCCTTCCGCTGCAAGATTAAAGCCTTAAACCTATAGAACACTAAATATTAGATCTTTAGACTTAGAAAGAAATCCTTTTAAACATTTCCAAACCAACATTTTCCAAGAAGAAACGGTTAAACCAATAAAAAATGGCCAACTTGGAAACATGGATGGCCCGACTTCAATGGCTGTGCGATCCCCAGTACAAACTCCATTTTTCGGAGCTTTGCTGGTTTAGCCATTGTGGTTCCCTGGAATCCCGAGAACAGCCTGGCAAGTCTGCCTAGGTCATCACCACAGGCAATCGCCGCCCTTGTGGATCAGAGGGAGATTTGCCACCACGCGCCTAGTTCGATACCAAGATGGTGGTGGATCTCTGTATTGGTTTACTCTCAGCTAACCTTCCTGATGGAAACGCTTAACTCCTCAGCTTGGGAGACTGCCGGGAGAGGAGTCCGCCCGCTGTACATCGCAGTCTGTAACCCTGGAACACCTCCCAGCCACTATGAGGCGGTAAACCGTTAGGCGATAACCAACTTTTATGTGGCAATGAACATTGTAGTCATGCATACTTAAGTAAAAATAAAACGAACATAAAAAGTACCTTATCTGAGATCAAACTGACGAATTCAGTAAACTTTGGAACAACCGCCTCTTTATTATCACTCGAATGAGCGTCACCTTCTACTATCACCAAAACATCTAGTAATAACGACGGTAATAAGGAACATGACGACTGAAAAGAATGAGTGATATGATACGGAACTCAAGCATTTAAGATAAAAAAAAGGATAAAGCTCTCGGCGTTGATCAATCCTTGAGGGATGTGCCATGCATTCGACTTCATCAAGTATCGGTGGAGGTGACTCAATGCATATCTGGCCTTTATAATGGACCTGTGGTGGCATATCGATGTATCTAGCCAGTGCTGCTATCCTCCCAGACAGGCCCGGTACCAATTTGCCGATCCCGGCGAGATCGAAGGCTTGGTGGGCCATGGGCGCTGGAATCGAGTCCACTTGTGTGCCGCAGTGGCGCCTCCAACAACAGATATGAAAAGAAGAAGAAAAGAAAAAGAAAGAAAAGAAATCTTACCTGTAACTCTTGTAACTTTGAGAACGCGTCTTCTGGGGCAAGATCCAATGAAATTACTTTCCGACATAGATCAAGTAAAACTATTTGAATGTCATTTCCATTAACTTCAGACATATCAGCATATACAAGGTATAAGAAACACTAAACAGAAGCAAAGAAGGATAAAGCCATATTGAGAAGTAGGGACAACGTCGACAGACCGAAATTCTCGATGAAAACTCATGGATTCCTAGCTTAATGTGGTCTGAGTACTACAAAAAGTAAACAGCTATGACTAGAGTTACAGCCTGCTCATAGAGGACGAAGTACATTTGAAGCTTTAACTTCAGTTCATTACTTGAAAGTCTGGAATGACCCACTTCCTAAATGCGAAATCGCATATATTCCAAATGTTGTTTTTCGGAATTCATGACTGAATGGGTTCCCTTGGAAATGTCTGCATACTGTAGTTTACGGAGTGCAAGCCTTGGATTCCTTTACTTATTTTAACCTTCACCGACCTAGATAAAGCTATGATTCCAATGTAATTACAGACTTCTAAACAGTTAGAAACGAATTGTTCTTGTCTAAACGGCTTTAAAACTCCCTGCCTTTCCATAAAGATAATGACAGCATGTAAATATTATAAATGAACACGTATAAGGAATAGAAAACGAACCGGCTCTAAATCGCTTGATTTGAGATATCGGCGAAATTTCTTGGAGGTTGTGTGCAAGCAGACCTGTAAATCTATTCCACGCAAATTTGCAGAATAGGTTAAGTCTGCGTTCCCAGTGTTCTTCTGGAAGTGTTCATTAAATATTTTTATGTAATACTTGTCAACTATTTTCTGTTAGAAGGTGGCCACAGATTAAAATACATGCCTAGTAAACTCCAGTTACTTGTCTAAATAAGTAGTACTGAGTAATAGCGAACTAAAAGGAGACGAGTTCCATGCAGAGCCCGGAATCCATGCGTCCCAATTTAAGATTGTTAGCCTTCTCTAAAATCTTATCATATCTATCCAATCTTAACACTTTAAAGTGGAGAGGTTTCACCGTGTTAAGCGATCTTTCATTTTCATCACCTTCCGTCTTTATTGTCGTGAAAACGGGTCTTTGAATAACTAGATGGTATTGGAGCTATTCTTGGATACTTCATTCTATGTTGACCCTGGCCATGTCAGAAAATGCTGGTACAAATGTTAAAGTAAACGGATTTCATTAACATCTGATGCGAACCGTCCAGTGATTATGAGACTTATTTGGATACAACCACAACGTTGCTGAGATATTTGCAAAACTCTGGACCGCAGGTGTCTATAGTGGGGAACGAACGCGCTATTGTCCTTTCCGGGGAGTAACGCAATCACCACCACACCATGCAGGTCCTTTGTTTCGCCTGTCTCTCAGCTATTTCTATCGATCTTTTGCCGCAGCAATCACCCGTCAGCGGGATTGATCTGGGGCGCCCAAATCGGCATAGAACCCACTTAAGCTTCTATAGCTTCTATAGTAGGCAGAAAATAAAAAGGTATAACATTACTTATTTGGATACTTGGATAGTCCATCTTCACCGATTGTGCGGAGCGGGGCGGGCCCAGCATAGTTTCCATTGTTTCGGAGTTTTTCTGGTTTAGCCATTGTGGTTCCCTGCAGTCCCGAGGTTTCCTAAGCGAAGGTTTGCCGCAGGTTGTCATCGCCAGAGGCAGTCGCCGCCCTTGTGGATCAGAGGGATATTTGCCACCATACAACTAGTCCGATACCAAGGCGGTGGTGGATCCTGGTAATGATTATGATGGAAATGAAAGTTGATTCGATCATGTCAAACTCATGCAAAGGGTGTTACAGTTCTTCAGATCTCCACCATCATATGGAAACATCTTAAATTTAATTATCATCTCTCCTTCTGATCTAAGTCATTGGGCACATATGGTAAAGCTAGTATGAGGAACATTTAATTCACTACTTTCTTGATGAGTTGGTTACGTTACTGTTTATTTGTTTATTTGTAGTAGCTGATGTTTTGACGGATTTTGTTTTCTTCAGAGCCAGGTAAGGTTAGGTTAACTGCAGCCTAATCATCCCAAATACTTCCATAACCTCAACAGAAAAACCACAAAACGTAGGTTTCAGTCGACAGCTTGTTCATGCACTCCTGTTATTAATGAGCCTTCCACTGAATGTTCAACATGGACACTAACCACAAAATTGGTGCATGAGATACCAGCAAGGTGTTCCTGAGTTTTAAAAGTATCGCTTTCACTAAGACAGAAAATTCTCTCAGCAAAAAGGCAATACACTTCTTCTGCCTCTTACAAAAATACGGACTCATGCTGAACCTTATCAAACGAGAATGACGACGTGGTGCATGCTGACTACCAGAGGACAACCACCGAGTGCTGAACATCGAATGCGATTATAACTAAACAGTATGGTCCTTAAAGGGTTTCAACTTAAGCCGAAATCGTCCTGACAAGCACCACCCATACTCGAAGAAAGGTAGGGTGGTAGCGCACAGCACCCACGTAAGCGACTTGACCCACCGGTGTGGTCCGGAGTACGGTGGTGTGCGAAGTAACACACATGATTATTAAAAGGATGCGTAAACTAAA
>UYYA01000127.1:0-109467 GCA_900624975.1 Angiostrongylus costaricensis
AGAAATTTTCGTCTGTAATCGGAAGATGAGCATTATTCACAATGTGATGGTGTACTGCTTATCGAACAGTAGGCACGTTGCCTTATATCCGGAAGTGAAAATTAACCGTTCAGCGTTATGTGTTAAATCGGCCAGTCTCTACTTCTTTTTATTTCATTCCATCAAGTGTATCCTTGGTGTCGTTGAGTTGTCTTCGTTAAGGTAATCTATTGATTTTTAATTCATGAGTTAGCACAATTTTGATCCACAGATGTTTCGAACGGTCCATCATTTATGTTATTCTGACGAGTTTTTGCGAAAATAAAGAGAAATTCCTCACACATCTCACACATGCCTTTCGATACATTCGATTCTACGAGACACTTGTGGTTGTTTAATCTGTTGACAGAGGAAACAGCTTATTACAATTTTATTCATGTTGTTGATTAATAAGCTGCTACTTATTAAATCAAATCAATAATGAGCTGCTAATTGAACGATCGTTTTGAGATTCGTAGAGTCTGTGCTAAACAGATCCAGGTTTGTGCATACTCGATACTTTTCTTCCTTCAATGAGAAGGCGCAAAGCGTGAAATAGCTGGACGATAAGTCAAAATTTCGTAGAAATCGATGGAATCGACAACAGGTAATGGAAGAAAAATCCTTGACCACCTACATTTTGCAACAAGTGCTCAGTTAGCACATTTGCAACGATGCGAGTGTATGACTCACTCTTCTTCGACCTTATTCCAGGATATGATGTTCTTTATGTGAGCACATGCTTGGACGCTTGGATGACCCGTCTTCACTGGGTGCGAGCCTTAGCATAATTTCTATTCTTCGGAGATTTGATAGTTTAGTTATTGTGGCAGCAGCTTTATCTCTAGACATCACAATTTTGCCACATTTCCTACTCATTAGTTTGGTAGGACTGGAGCCTCTCTAGGAATGAACTATTAACTTCTCTAGAATTTAATGTCCTCTTTCAACAAGAATTTCAAAGTGGGATATCTCAACTAGGAATAAACTATTAATCCAGGTAGAAAGGATTATCTACACTTCTTTGCTAATGAGAAGCATGTTTATCTATACCGGTTGCTTAAAATTCTGAACTTCGGAAGGCAATGTAGTCGCTGTCGGCAGTTCCTTTCCATATCGGCTTTTGAACCATTCCTCACGTAGGAGTTTTTCCAGATTCTTGAAGAAGTAGAAGGTGCTATGCGAGAAGGGTATCAAATATGGTGAATTAGACGGAAATTCGTAGCGTATCTCATCCAATCTGTGCAGTGTCAGTATTTCGACGGGTAGCTGGCCGTTTTCATCGAGAAGGATTAGTCTGTTTCTCTTGACAAGTGCGGGATATAGTGGTTGAAGTTTCTGCTGTATTTCGTCGACTTTCCGGACATAATTTGCTGTAACCGTTTCACCTGGAATCAGGAAGCTGCGATAAATCAAGCCAGCTGTAGACCACCTAACTGTCAACATGACTTTATTGGTAACATTTCGGCTTTGGGAACTGCTGCGGAGCTTCATTTCGGTACAACGATCCTTACCGGCTGATGTAGAGGATCCATTTCTAGCTGCACATCACTATAGGGTCAAAAAACTGATCATTCTAGTTCTCCAGGGAAACACTGACGATGCCTCACAACGGCGATTTCTTTAATTTCATTCAACTCATCGGCATCCTTTTGAGCTTTTTCGATTTCACAACCTTTTTTAGATGCTGCCAAACAACTGATATGCACATGTCCGGTTCTTTTGCATCTTTTAGAATAGCTGTGAACATATTTGGTTCCACTAAACTCTCAAACTCATCGACGCCGACAAGGGAAGGACGTCTGCAACCCTTCTCATCTTTATGCTCAAGTTCGCCGAGACGAAACTTTTGAAGCAAACGTCGCACAATGCATTTTTTGAACACTCTCTTAGCTCCATACCTCATCAACTTTCGAAGCTGTGTACGCCTGGCTGGAAATTCATAAATATAAATTCATCGAAATTTTTTTTAATTACAATTTTTTTACGATTCAATTACACGGGATGCGGTACATAAAATGAGCTCTGCAATGACATATAATAGTACAGCAATCGATGAAAAAGCTAGGAATCCAACACGAGTCAAGCCGTTCCGATGTTTTATCTTGTCATTTTGTCTTCACCGAAGGTATACATGGATTTGCTTACATACAATCGAAAGGCATATGACAAATTGAACTTGCTGAGACCAGATGACCATTGCATTCAATTCCTTTCCTGTCATGTTTCCAGTACTGGAGTAGATTGCGGCTTGGCGATTGACCGGCTGTGGTTCCTTCAGTGAAAAGGATCCATGGCGGTCTTGTTCGCAAATCATGTGCATTACAAATGCTAGCTCTGTTGAATTCGTTTGGAGAAGTTTGAAATCTTGCGCCGAAATCTCATACACACAGGGAGAAGATTCTGCGTTGTTGGTAACAGTCCAAGAAAAACAGTTTGTTATGAACTTCTTCAATCCACTATCACTGGTCGCTTACGTTTAATTCTAATGATTTGGTAAGGCTATTGTTTCCATTCAAAATAAATCCCTTGAACTAAATAAATTTGCCTTCTACGCGATGACGTCCATTCGCAGCACGAAAGTAATTTGACAAACCCCAAAAAGTCTTGGATAATAAGGCCCTCTCTTGCGGCACGTGTAGCACAATGGTGGGAGGCGCCCTGCAGCACACACGTGGAAACGATCCTCGCGCTCATGGCCCACCGAGCTTTCCATCCCTAGGGGGTCGGCAAATTGATACCGCACTAGTCTAGGAGGATAGCAGGACTGGCTCGATACATCGGTTGGCCACCGCGAGTCACTGTAAAGTCCAGACATGTTTTCAATTACCTCCAGACGATGCTTAATGAGATCAAAGCCGAGAGCCTTATCCTTTTCTATATCTTGCAGCGTGTCTTCCAGAATTGAGCCTTCCCACACTTTTTCTTTCGAGATCTCAAGAACTATTACTACGTGGAATTTTTGACACTCAATCCCAGATCACAAAGAAGAACGATGAGCGAGCTATTCTTTCCGGCCACACTGACAGTATCCGGCATCAATTACTACCGAACCGCTTGACATTTGTATTAGAAAACAGTGGTAATTGTGTCAACTTCATAGACCAAAAGACGTATTATATTTAAAAAGTATTTGAAGTTTTGCAGAACCAATCCAACTATCAAAACGTTTAGAACCGTTCAATGTTTCAAAAGATTTTCGATAATCGTGCGAATTGCACGGCTGCTTGGTACATTGGATGGAAGAGTGGTGACATCGGAAAAGCTCGATGAATTGACCGACCATTGTGTATTCAAACTGCTTATGAAGAAAAAAGATATGGGCTGCTTGAAAGATAAGACGGTAAAAGGATATGAGGTTTACTTAGAGTACATAAACGAATCGACTACTACAACTATCCATAAATCGTAGGTCCTAAGTTTATTTCTGGTCAGTTGAAGATGGACTAGAAATCACTGTTTAGTAGTTTCTGCTGATTTTAGTTAATGAATATACAATAACCATATAAACTGTTCTTGGTTGTTTACACTCAAGCGATTTGTATGAGCTCGTTAGGAGCGATTATGGTTCCCAGTGGCTAACGTATCCGCGACATTCTTTTCTTCAGAGCCTGGAAGTGAATAGACTGTTATGTAGTCATAATTGGCAAACATCCTAAAAAAATTCGATTTGACACCAGGCTTCTTCATTAACATCGTACGGCGTAAAATGTGTAAAAGAAAAAGGTGAACTTATTCCTAGTCGTTTAGACAAACTGTTGAGAGTCTTGTCGGATCAGGTTGAACGATGACACCTGTACATTGTTTCGACGTAAAAGCAGCAAATCAGTGTCATCATTTCAGATTTCGGAGAACCTACAGTGAGCACATGACGGAAAGGAGTTGGTACCCTAGTGATCAGTGATGTAATCCATCAGGAAGCAAGGGACTAGCTCCAGCCCCACCCACTTTGCCTAATCCATGTAGGAACGCCCTAGCTCGGCATTGTCCAAGTTTGCTAGGAGAATCGACTCGGTCAGCATTCTACGACATTCGTAAGGAAGAGGAAATGCTTAGGAAGCTTCTGAAACAACACCAGAAATGCACGAAAAACTCTGTGGACGTTGAGTACGGGGAAGATGTTTCGAATGTAAAAAGTGCTGGCATACGCACATGTAAAATAAATCACAAGAATTAAATTCATTGAATTAGCACTCATGGGTGTAGCGGTACCGTAACAAAACACTTTATGAGCATAGAAAAAACCAAGAGCTTAAGCACCGAAAACGCGGACAGATCGACGTATGAGGTCAAAAAGGAGATCAATGTCGATGTAGCCAATATCGAACCCTTCGAATTTGCTGTCATGAAAATATCGATCCATTGAAAACAGTTCTGGCGCCGTTGGCAGCGTGTACGATCTGTTCTTTTCCCGAAAAGTTTGCTGTATCTCTCAAAATACCACAATCGAATCTTTTCTGCTTAGATCTCCTCCTCTCTCTGTTTAGAAAAGTATGGTAATATCAATGCTTCTAAAAGTAAGCTCCTACAACAGAAAAAGAAAGACGGAAGTTCGTACATCAGTTACGTGTTGAGGTGTTTCTACAACTTAGCTTACTTTCTTGAAAACGTGTAAGGAATCATTTGCCTTCAAGTATCCTTGGTTGATTTCATTTTGATGTACTGAATGACGAGTGAATGTCTTGGGGAATCGTTTTGGCACCATCGCATATGTTCGATGTCTTAATATATCCGTTCTTTTATTGTATGTTTACTGAATAGTATACTCTTTATCAACATTGCGACGACGCTAAGTTTCTGTCGCACAGGTTACGAATCGCGTCCAATTCGTATTGTACATTAGTTCCTCAAGTACAAATCATAGGTGATTTCTGTCGTTGTGAATACCCTGCAGGGGCATCAGTTTATCAGTTTTTTTTTTCATTTTTCAGGTCAATTGTATGAGCTCTCAATTTTTGACATTTTATATGGGGTTTTTGGAAGTAGGTAGGTAAACAGGTAAGGATAGAGGGAGAGATTGAGTTATATATATCTCAATCACTCCCTCTATCCTTACCTGTTTACCTACCTACCTCCAAAAAAGATATATATGTATATATAGGAATGGAGGAGCAGAAAGAGAGGAAAGGACAAAAAATAGGAAACATCTACGAGAGTAAGAATTGCATGAACATGGATGAAAAATATGGCGTGGAGGTGATTTGCAGTTGGATTGACATAGATTAGGGATTAATATGGAAGGAAAAGTGTGACTTGGACTGTATGCGTAGCTGGATTGACATAGATCAGTTTTAGAAGGGAGGGATAAATTCAAGGAGACAAGAGACGATGATGAAGGAAACCGCAATGGTACCAGTCATTGGACAAGGCAGGGGCTGGGGAAACGGTCAGTTGCAAGAGGGATCGGAGACCTAAAGGTTGGTGAAGAAGGAAATAAAAACGCCGTTATAGGTGCTACCATGTTCGGAACACTGAGATGGAATTCGTCTTTACTGAGGTCTGGTTTCCTTGAATTTCGAAACGAATAAATATTTGATGATTTCTTTTGCTTTCAAAACTGCTTCCAATCTTTCTGTTGCTTGCAAACAATGCGTTACTACTGAAACCTCAGCATCACTGGTTGTCTTCAAGCAGTCTTCGCTGCAAACAGATATTGAGGACTGTGAGTGAATCACAATGCGTGTAGGCCGAAATCGTTTCTTGTTCTTTTCTCTGAAGTCGGACATTCTTGGCATCATATCTTTCACTACGACTGTCACTAATATTAGATTGCTATTGATTTTTATGGTTACATCAAAAACATCCTGAAACTAACGGTAATGATTTAGCACCATTAGTACCAGTCATTTGTCCCAGGGGTGGCACTGTCCATCGCTCACGATATCTGCTGTGGCTACATCAGTTTTCCTATTTTTTCCATCTCATTGTCCACTAGGTATATATATATATATATATATATATATATATGTATATATATATATATGCATAAAATATTTCTCGTTTTTTCATACTGTGTGGACCATCGAACCATTGCTCTTCTTTCACTTGGGTAGTTTTCTTTCACGCCTTATCCATGATGGTTTCCGGTGTGTTCGTTAGTAAATTGAAGAATTTGTAATTTTGATGAATGTCGTTAAGTACCGGTCGGACTGATTCGTCTTCGAATCTTGGAAAACTTCTGCTAGAGCGTTTTCAGGCTTTCATTGCAAGCATAAATAGGATTTCGTGCATCGTAATGGGTTTTTCCAAGAAAAGTTTGATGTTATTTCGCCGACCTCAGATTGAAGGAAAGCTTGGTTGAGCGAGTGTGATACTTACTTGATGCTTGAACGGCCCGTCTCACTGGTTGTGCGGACTCCAGCATAATCACCATTGCTCGGAGATTTGCTGGTTAAGCCATTGTGGTTCACTGCAATCCCGAGGGCAGCCTGGCCTAAGTCTGCCCCAGGTCTTCACCACTACGGTCACTCACAACCCTTGTGGATCAGAAGGAGATTTGCCACCATGCAACTTTGATACCAAGACGGTAGTGGATCCTGGTATTGGTTTACTAGGTTTTCTGACGGAAACGCAGGACTCCTCAGGTTGGGAGACCCTATAGGGGGGACGAATACCCCGCTGTACATCGCAGTCCGACACCCAGGAACACCTCACGATGAGGCGATAAACCGATGGGAGGATGAAGTGGAATTAATGAGCATGCATGTATTTAAGTGGACCTGTAACAGTTGTGGTGAACGCGTCATTGCATACATATTTTAATCATGATTTTGAGTTGAACGACACTCTATGATGAGTGGTTTCGTGTTGGTGAGTTGGTTGGTCGCGGTGACGCTCCACGTGTCTCCAGTTGTCGGACGATGCTTACATTCTAAACAGAATCTGCTTTCCATTTGCTCTGAGATGCAAAAGAATTTAGTGATTAAACTTCTCGTCCCCTTGTGGATGAGCTTATACCTCCCATACGTGCGTGAATATGCATACACGTATATAGATTGTACCTTACACGTCAATTCATATACATGCTTGTAATCAAGTAACTAAGAAGCACATGAGGGAAGCTCGTGATTCGCCATCAAAGAATGCGCGCCTACTGCTGGAGAATCCGAAAATGTGCCTTCCAGGACGGCATAACCAAAGGGAAAAGCTATCAGTGATTATCTTCCGCTGTAATAAAAACGGAAAGCTTCGTAGGAAAGGTGGAAATTGATGGCGTTACTCAGTGAATAGTTCGAAGAAAAGATTATTTACTTTTCGGTTCAGGTATTAGTAAACTAGATTTCATTCAACCATATTTTATTAAAGGCATTCGAATGATAAAGCAAAATAGCAGGTATGCTTGTGGACTACACCTACTGCTCCATGCTTTATTAGACGACTTGGAACAGCCTGTAAGGGATGGTTAGATTGTCAATAAGCACAGCATATTCTTCATATCATCAATCGACACGAATTCACTTTGAAGGGTAAATGAAATACTGAAATTGAAGAAAAGAGAGAGAGAGAGGGAGAAAGAGAAAATGAGGCTAGTTATAATACTGCTGCAACGTACTGCTACTGTGTTGTACCCAAATATTTTAATGAAGTAAACACCGCTATTTTTTGATAATAGGTGGGCATTCCCAGTGTTGGAATTACTGCTATTATCCGACTAATCGATAATATCCAGCAATTTTTTTAATGAAACAACCTAGAACCGTTGAAGGGTTTGGCTTTAATTATGTATAATAACGAGGAATACCTCATCTATTCTTGTTGACAGTGGCTGTTGAACTGTATTACATCCTGGGCTTCTCGATTCTTTCTTTTTTTTAACAGTCTTCTTCCTCTAATTTTTCTTCATGGGTACGCAAACTTTCTGAATGGGAACAAAAATTGCTAGGTTGGCAGTTGAAACAAAATGTTACCTGATTTGGTATTAGATGAGTGAAAATCGGAATGGCAGAAAATACACTCATGATAGAGCTGTTCTGCGTTGTTATTCGCGTCGGCTTCTTTTTTAATCTAGGATAAGTTTTCAAGGATGACACCTCAGCATTTATGGATCAGACTAGTTTTAAGCGTATGCGTTTTCGCTCGCCTCTACCTGTTCAGGGTGGTGTCGGACGGCCTTTTGCCGATAGCGCAATAGCTTTGCGCTGTTAATTCGGAACTGGAATCTGGATTCGGAGATATGAAATTCGTGCAAGCCGCTTATAATTATGCGGTTATAGCTTGAAATTCGCTTTGTCACAACGCCCACAGTCCGCATGTGTGTATTTTGAGCTCAGCCATCAGCCAATCCACAATTTAATCAATGCCGAGCGAGATTCCACCTTTTTCGCTTGATTCCACAACAGTGATACGTTTAAAGCTCATATGATGCAGCTGACACACTGCCGTCATGTCAACGCAACTTTTGTCCTTCTGTGCTTCTGGTATGTGTTTGGCTTTAGTTCGCCTATGTTGCTGATTGTGGTCTTCTCGCTTTTCTCTGACAAACCGCAGATCTGTGCAGCTGATAATGCTATGTACTGCATGAAGAGTAGTCACGTTTTTGGGTCACGTTAATTTCGCTACAGCGTTCTGATTTCATTCTGTTCACAGGCCTATTGTATTTGCATTTGCTTAGGATCGACGACGTTTCCGTTCTATTTTTCACATGGTTCCCGTCGTCGTTATTTGTATCATGAATGGTAATTCCAAAAAAAAATATCCATGCAATCACTAGAATCCCGTCCAAAAATCACAGTGGCATTCAGGCTACTATTGTGCTTAAAGAAAATCGTTGGCGATGTCCCCAAGATCTTTGATTTTTTACCATAGTCCTTGGTGAATAAATCTACTAAAGTTTTATTTAATTTTTTTTTGGGAGGAGAGGGGAGGGAGAGAAAAGAAAACCCACCATTTTCACTAAAGTGTTGAGTAGTGCTCTACAATTCCGTGCAATGACTTTATCATTCGCATCTCCGTCTCACATTTATACTGTAGGAATGTTTTGCTAAGGCGTTCCGGTAGAGCTCTCCATCTCAGTTTTTACCGAACTGACTTTTGCAATTTTTTCTTCTCCGATGACATTTCTTATGAATAACATGTCATTTCTTTTGGAACTCGTAGTGCTGCACTTTTCTGTCGATCGTGTTCCATCAAACGCTCCTTTTTTCACATTAAACAACACTGACTTCAATGCTGTCAAATTTGTAGAACATTGGTGATGAACTGTTTTTAAGTCATTCAACTGAAATCATGTTCTTTATTCCGTGGTTTTATGAGAGGTTTAAGCCTATTCCGATCCATCCGGGCGGCTTGGGGAGGTGAAGGCCGCACAAGGTCAAAACTTTCGCCGCGTTCAAGGATGCCCGCTTTCGCTCCCGCTCAATCAATTTCGCTCTGCCATAACTTTCTACCTCGCTTCGTAGATGGTGAGACTTCAAAGAGTGCTCTTTCCATCCTTAAGAACGTCATTTTTGCTAACACTTACCCTAAGTGTACTGTAAATGTTGCGATGGCTATTCCTAACTATGTGCCTCGTCTCTACTTCGGCCAACCCTTAAAAACTCATTTGTTCCCTATGAAAATCAAACGCTATAAACATACACATCAATGTACGTGTGGGCAACAACAAATCCTAGCAGTCGCGCGGTCCGTAGATTATCCTCAATCCCTCGTACTAGTCCTGTCTCTCTCTCTCATCGGTCTGGATGCGGTCATGTTTGTTCTTTTTCTTCCAATCCTTGCCATTGTGGCCTACAAAAGTTTCTGATGTTTTTTCGAGATTTAGCAATGTAGTATAGGCTTTATACGGCCTACTCATTCTGGTAACTCCATTCAGCAAAGTCGTCAAGCATAAACTCTCGCATGAATTAATTTCTTGAGGCTAATTAGCGAAGTATGATGCATCAGGTGATAACTTCAGTACTCTTTCAAATTCGTAGATGCAAGCAGGAGTGGCTAAATAACTTTTCTGTTTCTGAAAATTGGTTCTATTGCTTCTTGTTCACTCTGGTAGAAGAGAATCGTACAGTAAGTTACGTTTTTTTTTTTGCAAGTATATCAATTCTTTTTGCGTCTACAACGAAACTTCATTTTAAATTTGTTGTCACGTCGTTTGCATTTTCCACCTCTGCAATTCTGTAAGCGTCTTCGTTGTTCTAAATTCCAACATTTCTTCCGGAAACACGGATCGATTTCACAATACAGCGCCGAGTTTCCTCCGTCTGATTAGATCTTAAATTAGTATTCAAGGTCGGAAAAGTCATAATCGTATGTACCTGCTTGTTTAATCAAATTTTGCGCTGAACGCTACTCGGATTTCCATTGCACCTGGTCGTAGTACCAGCATGCTGACATCCACAAACAACTTGTCATTTAAATCGACGAAGAAGTTTTTAAACGTTTTCGTTCTGTAGCTTTGCACCACCCGTTAACTTGCGGTTTCTCTCCGTGGCATATCGAGAGAAATGCGACATCAGAACGGGCAGCAAATTTCAAATTGCTACATAATAACCGCGTTACGAATCTCTTGTGCGTGTTTTCCCGATAAAATTATGCCGTAGGCGGTACTCACGTTACTGTATAGCAGGCCTGTCTTACTATTTTTCCTACTCATATAAGAACGCATTGCCTAAGTTGATGAGGTAACGAACGTGACAAAACTACGGATTCTTTGTCTGTCAGCGTTGCTGCACTGATGTTTGACTGTACGCGGAAACTCACGGAGGACAAACAGCCAGACTCGGCTCGGAGATGGGAGAGGGGAGTGGGGTCACTCAAACGTGGACCTAAGTCAGTCAACATTCGCACCCGCCATTCAGCTACCGACCATATCCGGTTCCCATTCTGTTGCTTTTGTATTTGATTACAAACTTGCCTTACAATGTTAGAAGGATTCCTGCAGAGTACATAATAGTTTCTCGTAATTTCTATTAGCGTATTCCGCTTTAGTGCTTATTACCACATCAATGCATCATGGAGCAACGCGTTTCTACGCATTCTATCGTTCGAAGCTAACTGCCTACAATGAACATATCGCAAGCACCGGTTACATATAATTAGATGTGTAATTGCATAGAAATCACGGACTCTTCTTACACTTATGGACAACTTTGTTGTTCTAGTGATGTTGACACTCAGTTATCGGATTTCTTTATCAACTCCTCATTCGGTATCATCACTTACGCCTGAGCGGGGTTAATTTCTATAATTTCCGTTTTCATCATTTTGCAGCTTTGTTATTCGTGGGTCGCCATGCAACCGTAAAAGATCCTCCATAGGAATTTTTCCGTCATATTCCACTATGCCATGTTTCTTTTTTAGTTTTATCAGTACCAGGCTGTATCAGGCCAAATGTAATTCTAAACGCTTAGATTATCGAATATGGACGAGTTAAATGCGTGCACGGAATGTGGATTTACAACGTCTAGTATGGAAGTATTCACATCTCATATTGGTATGTTAGAAATCTGCGAGAACTTTTTTTATGGATCTTCATCCAACCATTCTCTGTAGCATAGACAGTCCAGTTATATATTTACCATAAACACATCATTTGTTGTAAATTTATGCGTTTTCTTGAAATTGTTTCAGAACATCATGAAGAGGAGCATAATCGATCATCAAGCGGTGAACTTTCGCACGCACAGGTATTGTATGACGTTCTGTGTTCATTAGAAATATTCTCTATTTAAAAGTTAAATGAACCTAAACGTATTACTTCAGTTGCTCGAATTTGGTTACATAGCATTGTACAATGGTGTGGCAGCAAAATTAGGTATTCTTTGCAGTAGAACTTGGATTGCACGCAATAGACCGTTCCACTTTGTACTATAATGTGATGCGATGTTGATTAGAGCAATGTCCTTGGCAAGCCGGGGCTTAAGCGATTGCTATCGCGAAAAATCCAAAAACCGCTTCAATCCAACTGCGTCTGGTGAAAAGTGGTCCTACGAAGGGTTTGAAACAATCAGTTCCAAGAAGTGGCGCTGAAAACACCTATAGTATATGCGTATGCAGCTACTTTATAAATATTTAAGTGGATTCTGTAATTGTGTAATTGGCCGCCGTGCTTCTGAGGTGCATATCTCTAGAGACTAATTTGTAGTAATTCATAACAATTCTTATTGCGACTGGTTAACTCTCTGTAAGATACGTCACGAAGTACTATTTTTTTGCTAGAAAACCACCAAGGCTTGCTATCTATTTGTTTTATACCATTTTGTGACGTTTCGGACGTATTTTTTCAGACTATAGAGTGGACAGAGAGTGAATCACCCACGCCATCGCCAAATTCAGTTCCTGAAAAAAATTCACCGAGAACTGCTACTGGCGACAGTTCACCCCTCGAAGGTGCAGATTTGTTCCCACTTGAATACATAAGCCATTTATTTGATTTTTAGCTATTTGTATTTAGAAACATCCGTAATCCAAGAGCCGCAAGCAGTTGGCACAAAGATGAAAACAGTCCATGTGTGTCCGCACTGCAAGTTTACAACGTTCATGTCTCAACACATGAAGAGTCATTTGGTGAGTTAATATTTGGAGTGCACTAGAAGGCTTTTCCATAGAATCCTTAAAAACATATTATTTTCTGAACATTGGGAGTAGAACGGAGTTTTACAAGTCTGCGTTATGCGGTCAGCAGTTGCACTCGCTTAAGGTCAGTACACACTTCTGACCGTTTCGCCATCCACGCGCACTGTTTGACTTTCCTCCTCGTCAATCCTCCACTGCATTACTTCCTATAACTCGCTTCTCATTCAGCTGATGAAACATTTACTAATCACGGTTGACGAGGGGTATTCATACGTATTTCAGGATGCACACGTGAGGCATCAAGGGCAGATGTATCAATGTGACATTTGTCAGATGCAGTTCAGTCAAAAGGTAATAGCCAATTATGGATGAAGATTCTGATTGAAAGAAGGTGGTCCTTTCAGGCTAACATGCACCGTCATCGTATGAGACACAGCGGAGTTAAACCTTACGAATGTCGCTACTGCAAAAAGCGTTTCTTTCGGAAAGACCAAGTATGTGATAAAGAATGCCAAAAGCGACATAGTTGAGAGAGGAGCGTTTTATTTTCGTGCTTTTCGCTCTACCATACAATTTACGCGCCTCATTCATTTCTCTGCGTCTTCGACATCCAAGGCCGATCGCTGTTAGATGGCACGATATCCATTACTACATTTTCCAGACCTGCAAGGTCGCTGTTTCTTTAGAGCGCCGGTTGCGCAAGAAAGGCCTTGACGGTGAAATCCACTCGTTAAGACAAGTGGTTTCCCTGTGAAAAATTCGGGATAGCAATTCAGTCGTTAACATAGGGATGAACAACTGACTGGAAATATTATAGATGCAAGAACATTCGATGACACATATTAAAACCGGCATTGCTTTTGACTGTCCAGTCGCCTTCTGTAGCCGTCAATTCAGCCAGCATTCAACCCTAAGGTAACCGTAACTTTGCCCAAAAGCCGCGATTATGATCACGAAAACACTGACCAGATATACTTATGCAGATCTCATCTAGATGAGGCTCACAACGTCTGTGCCTCATCTCCAGCATCTTGTAAGCGATGTTCTTTACTGTTCGCAAATTCTCGTCGTCTCCTTCTTCATTATCAAACACGACATGATGACACCGAAGTAAGCGCAAAAAAGTGTAAACGGCTGGAGTTTTCATCATTTTCATAAAGTTCACTCTCTTTTACAGTGCGGAGTGGCAGCTTCGAAAAATGTAGACGAATTGCCGTTGAAAAGGAAACGACCGTTGCCGAGTGCCGTATCTCCGCCTTATACTCATCTAGTGTGCAAGAAAGAATTTAGTCCTCATCAAACCGATTCTTCAGAAAAATCTTCAAGCCCAGATTTGGACCAGGTCCTGAATGCTAACTTCTAAAATAAGAGACTTCTGCCTTTAAAGCATGATAGAAGCAGTTATTTGAACAATTCATCTCGAAAACTCTTTGTGCTGTCCAAATAGCTTGCAAGTTTCCTTTGAAATGTTGCATGAGAAAGGCATTTAAAACGATATGCGCATTAACATTTTAATGGATGCATAGGGTTAAAGGTACCATAATGCTAAGTGTCCAGCTTTTCGATGAGAATCCTTAGTCGTACGATTTCGTTTAATACCATGAGACTTACCCAGAACAAGTTACTATCATTCCACCCAATTTAGCAATTCGCAGTTACCCGGATTATGATCATTACGGAAACTTGCGAGATTATCGGGAAATAACAGGGATTCACGGTCCGGAAATGTCATTTCCCTCTCATAATGGAAAACAATGAAGAGCTTTTATAACGAAATAACACCTTTGTGGTTTCTTACTTAGGAATTCAAGAGTGGAGTAATATTTGGTGCTTTGCAGCCAACTACTTATCCAATGACAAGCGAGGATTTGCTAATAATGTGTCTTAACCCAACACTTAAATTTCCCACGACATCCGCAACGGTTTGTTATTTGCAAAAATGCACTATAAATAGAAAAAATGGACGAGCACTTTGTTTCTAGAATCAGCTCGCAATTGAACAGACGATGGGATTTTGGGCCACCGACTCCATCGCCCAGTGTGGTCCTCATTCTCCTTCTGCAACTAGTGGTGTTAGTCAGGCGACCGAAGCGGAGAAAATTAAAGAGTCTTTGGTGGGTGTGTTTTTATCAAAAACACACATATTTCAGAAATATCAGATAACCTTACACCAATAGCAATTCACTCATATTCAAATCTAAGCAATGTGAAGTATTCACGTGATTTCAGTAAACCCATCCTTCGTTGCGTGTTCTAACTCCTAACTCATGCGTGCTTTTCCTGCAAAAATTTTCTCGTCAACTGATCAGTTATTAAGCGAAATACATTCTTGTTTTGTCGTTCGCTCATGAGCCTCCTATCTTGGTGACCTTGCGTAGAATGTTACAGCATGATCGCAAATAAGTCACCTCGACCCTGTATATTTAAAAAAAAAAGAAAAAATTCCAAACTTTTGCATGTTAACGATTTTTTGTATATCTGTAATATGGTATTTACTTACCGCAAATGATAATACACCAGACACCATGACAAGGATTTTATGCATTTTTTCTCGTCGTGACCAATCTGGTTTTCCAACACAAACATGGCGACAGGCGCTCTTCCGTCTGTACGCCAACGATTTGGTGAAATCTCATATATTATAGATGACGCCTATAAACAATCACAAACAACAACTAATAGTTGTAGAGGTTGACTTTCTTGATCGAAAAGTTAACTTAGAAACCTGAGTCAAATTTCTGACCAAGAAATTAGACCTAAAAAAGGAAATCCTTATTTTTTCGGTACTCGAATATAGTTTTTTGTTGTTGTTTCACTTTGCATCTAGAAACCCGATGTCATGCAGGCATAGAAGTCAAAGGGATCACCTAGTGCTTCAAACAAGGCAGCACGACGTCAGTGAGGAAATATCCCGCATTGCATATTGGGCTGTGCGCTTGGTTTCAATAGGTATAATGCGAAAATATTGGCATTTTTAGACTTTAAACAAGCTTATTTCCGCTATTAATGAACTTTATTAACACATATAGTTAAAATCTACCTATCCAACAACGAAAAAAGTCCTGATTTTCTGTTGCAGGCGTGGGGTGAATTTCCCTTGGGGTTTTATTCGTAGTGGCTGTGGTATTGCGAAAACCGAAGCCAGAGTTCAATATCGAAAGACATGACGGTGCCATTAGTGTTTGCGAAAGTGGCGCCTGCATTGGAATTTTTGAAAATAGTTTAAATTTTTTTCAGTCTCTTTTAATTTACTGTCTAAGGTGGCTTAAGAACGGGACAATATTTTATGAAACTTATGTATATATATATGTACAAATGCATATATATATACAAATATATATATATGTTTAAGGCAGTAGAGCGAAACCTCTTCCGTACTTTTAACAACTTGTAAACTTCTGAACTCCTCAACTGCTCTAGCGATACGGAAACTATCAGCAGTTATCAAAAACTAGAACGGTTGCGAATGTGTTAAATTCAATCAAAGGAAAAAGTTCTATGCTAGCTGCGACATTTTTCTAATGTGGATTAGATTGCAATTATAGGGCTTCAGGGATTCTCAATGGCAGAGCAAGAACACGTGGTTAAAACTCAGACATTAATACCTTTCGTTTGGGATAATTGAATAGGAGAGTCCGATCCTGTTTCTTTTTCATAGAACACCACGTAAAAAAGGCGGTGTAAGTTGTGGATACTGTACAAATCGTAGTAATGTATGAAAACAAACCTTTTCCAGACACTTGATTTCATAATTGCCATGTGATTCCTTCTGGAATTCATGGAAATTTTTTATGAGTAGAAGGTTTAAAATTAAAGTGTCAATGTAAAGTGATAAGAAAGTTACAGATTCTGTTAGCACTTTTAAGTCACTTCAATTATATGCAAGAGAGCTATTTGATTTGATAATTGAGTATAGTGTGGTAGATACAGTTAGCTGAATGTTTTGCACTATATTACATGCTCATACGTCTTTTATAAGTTTCCCGTTTTGTGTCTGCGTTTGTATAGAAATTAATGTTTATTTAGGAGTGCACACACTGTGGCATATCGTTTTTTGATGAAACAATGCATCTGTTGCATAAAGGACTACACAGCGAATGTGATCCGTGGAGATGCAATTTGTGTGGAACTCAATGCATGGAGAAATACATGTTCACCACTCATGTCATATTCGCCGGCCATTCCACTTAATTGTAGTTTTCTTTTCTCCTTTGCTTTATTCTATAGGGTAGGTTGCTCCGATAAAATGTGCTTCCTCGTCGTCGGGTAGTTTTGTGCTGACCTCACCACCACGGAACTTTTGCGATGGCATGGACAAAGTTTCTCAGCTTGAAAATTTTTGTTGGTGATGTACAATTAGGTAGAATTTGTACCATCTATGTTACAGCAAATGTAGAATGGACGGCGGCAGTCCACAGGCGTGTTGGTAAACACTATCTTATTAGATATTTCTCATGTAGCTTGTCTGCTGGAAAAAAATTTTAGAGGGAGTTTGGTTCTCAGTGTAGACTTATTCATTGTTCATACTATTTAAAAGCTGAGTATCTGAATCTCCGGTAATCCTTCTCTAGAATACCCGACTAAAATGCTAAAACGTTAAGAACGAAATGGTTGTTATTAGCACCAGTAATGGGACAAGTTGCAAGTATCTCGTGACCCATCATGCTTTCATATTAATTTGGAAGAGTAGGTGATACTTTCTTAAGAGATCTGACAAAAAAGTAACACTCAAAAATAGGTGACTTGATATTCGGCAGTTAGTGTTTCTTCTTTCGGTTGGGTAGTTCGTGAGATCAGTTTTATTCAGGAATAAAGTGTTAGAACGGCAAAAACTGAGCCTAATTAGGAATGTAAGCCTAAGATTTTTTATGGATAAACGTTGTCGCATTAAATTATGCGGACATCCCAGCGTCTGATTCTCAGTCTAACGTAATTAATTGGACTTGCCTTTTGGAAATCACAAATACAATATTGTCTTCCTTTTGTTAATATAGCCTTTCATCTTGTCATAATATTCGCATGTGTTTTCTATGTCTATCTATTTTTTTATTTGTTTAACTTGACTTTTACATAGAATTTGTTCACTTCCATTTCTCACCACTTTCTGATGTTATTTGTTGTCCTGTCCTAAAAAAGATTATTCGACACCACAAATCATATCATTATGCACGATTTACCTTTAGAGAGCCGATTCTTCTCACTAGGCAGTGCATCAGAACTTTTTAAAAATTACATGTAATCCATAAAAATGTCTTATCTCTCTATCTCTAATGCATGAATATCTCTGATTGCATCCCGGATTCAGGAGCCAACAGTGATGTATCCCATATATTCGAGCGAGTTTCAAACTTGCAGATCTGAGAGCAAAAAAAAAGAAAAATTACAGAAAAATGTGTTAAAAAACCTCTTACTGTGATTGCAGTTTTGTTCGGAATTTTTTCTAAGCTTCTCATTGCAGCTGCTTTCTCTCCATTGTTTCACAGCTTACAAAAGCGGGCACCTTCTGATGAAACCTCATTTTTTGGTTGGAAATGTGTTTTTTTTGTTTCAGTTTCCGTTCTATCTTGTTTTAGTTTTTGCTACTTTGTATTTTATGCTTACACTCGGTTGTTATGAATAGTCTTTATACAATGTTGTCTAACTGTACAAATTTCTTTTCTGAATTAAAGCTTTTTTAATGTTCTCTGTCCCATTCCGTAGTTTGAGTAATGGCTGTTTATTCCATTAAAACATTCGAGTTGAATATATTAACAATTTTTTACAACTCTAAAACATTTTTCACTTTTACTGCTAAGATTTAGCTTGTCTTTGTTAAGAGATCTACTAGAAGTGACGTATTCTATGGCTTATATTTATTTTTAATGAAGAAAGGCGAAACGAATGACCCGCATGGTATGGTGCTGAACGCGTTGGAACCCGGAAAGAGTAATAGCGCGTTCATTCCCATCACAAACACCTGCGGTCCGGAGTTTTGCAAAGATCTCAGCATCATTGAAGTTATTTTTAGTAGATTTCATCTAGGCTCTCTGATTGTACAACAGTCTCTTGGTGTTTTTGTGTAGGTCATAGCTGACCCCATAAAAATTCAGAGAGCGTGTTTCAATTTTTTTGTGATCCCAGGGATAAGATTCAAAGATTACCTAAGTTATTTACATTTCAAGAAAACGAATGTGATCTGAAAATTGAATTTCTATAATATCGGTTGCTTGAAAGTTTCATTTAAATCTATTCACCTACTTGATTTTTCTTCAGTTGAATTGCTTCGAAAGCGATCTTCTCTTGATTGTCCGAAGTCGTACGAGCTCCAAATGAACCTAGTTTATTGAAAATGTTCTCTGTTAATGTAATATCGAATTTTAGTCCTTTAAATTCGATTAGTTGCTATGTGCTGAACAGAGGTTTTTCTCATTACTTGGAGATTTGTTAAGAGCTTGCATGAAAATGACTTTTTCATCTAGCCTAGACTACAATCTGTTCTGTGATTTTCGTTAACTATCTCGTTTACATAAGTGGAACGTTCAGCAGAGGAGAAAGTTGGTAACTAAAGAAATAGGAGCTTTCTTTTAATTTCACGTCAGACCCTACTCAGAAGTTAATTCCTTAAGAAATGCACGCTTGTAGTTAACTCATGAATTTATTTCGTAATACCTTTCAGACCCTTTTTAAGACATTGTGGACAGTGCGAGCCCTAAATGAGCCATATATATATATATATATATATATATATATATACATAAAAATGATTTAGGTCTTTAACTTTTAACAATCATGTCCTAGCAAAACAGAATGTTCAGAGCAGTGGTTAAAGGTACTCTACTATTCACACTGGATCGGTCGCTTCTTCCTGCTCGCGCCTTCGGCTCACTGTGATTTCCATAGTTCTAGGGTCAACACTGACTTGATGTATCGGTAGCCCACCGAACTTCGTTCTATGGAATAAACATGTGTTCAATAACCTCTTCCAAGATTGATGAAGTGGAATGCATTGCGCTTTTCTAAGGGATTGATGAACGCCGAACACGTAACTCTTTTACGTCAGCAAATGTCGAGAATAATAGTTGAAGCAGAAATTTTTAACTTTCACAAACACTAGCCTCTTTTTGGAGACCATGATTGGTTTTTCTTTTCCTATTTCTTTCACTGGGCCTCATTCGTGGAATTAAAGAAGAGAGATCTCGTCTTACAAGGCGTGATGACGTATTCGCATTGTTTATGCTTGTACCTGCTGTGTTTGTGTTAGAAATCTTTCAAAATGCCATGAATTTCTATAATGCTGAGATATTTGCAAAACTCCGCACCGCAGATGTATGCGGTGGGAAACGAATGTGTTGTTGCCCTTTCCGGGGAGTAACGCCTTCACCACCACACCATGCGGGTCCTCCGTTTAGCCTGTCTCTCGGTTAGTTCTGTCGATGTTTTCGCTGAGAGGCAGGCTAAACGAACGACCCGCATGGTGTGGTGGTGAACGCGTTACTCCTCGGAAAGGACAATAGCGCGTTCGTTCTCCACCGCAGCCACCTGCGGTCCGGAGTTTTGCAATTATCTCAGCATTATGGAAGTTATATTTCGCAACATACCCTGCCATTAAAAAGAATAGGCAGTTAATAAAAAGGTTAAGAATGCCACAAATGTTTCTTATTCGTTTTTCGAAAATTTGAGTTCTAATTAGTTTTAAAACCAAGTTTAGTTTTGAGTATGACCCGACTTTTGCGAAATAACGCATTTCCTTTATTCGGTTCGTGGTCTTGCAACTGTCATTAACGAGACTCACCGAGTTTGCGAGCGAGTTCAGCTGCCAATTGAGAATTTCATGTTCTTCATAAATCTCGTTGAGCGCTGCATCCGTCAGGAATTGATCAACGCCGACAACTATGTTTCTTGTTTCAGATTTGCCTTAATAGCGATGGCTTCAAGCCTACAGTTGGTCCATATATCAAAAAATCAACGTCAATTTTCTATAAATCGGCACCATTGCGATATGACTCACTTTGTAATAGCTTTCTAGGATGTTGTCCACAAGTGGAAACGTTTCAAATCCTTTCTCGTTATTTTTAGCTGACGTTAGACTTTAAACGTAACGACGGTTTTAAGGTCGCTCCTATTAAAGTGGGCTTTTTATGAATTTGGGAAAAAATTGAATAGGGTGATAGTTTCATTACTTGCAGAAATCGTCCCTTTTTCACATAAATTGTAGTGCCTGCGATAATTTCTGCTCACAAAGCATTTTTAATCGTTAGTGGTGACTTTGTAGAGGAATAATTCGACCAGTAATCGAAAACTTAATTTAGCAATCATGATTATGCATTTCACTGCTTCAATGTTTTTCGTACAACTTTAAGATATGCTCAACGGTTATCTTGAACACATGACGGCTTTGATGTCCATTGGCTAACAGTGTAACATTTGCAACGAAAGCGCCATTTACAATATTTTCTGTCGTTATATGTTCTTTAAAAATAAGCAGAGTAGTAAAAAAAACTACTGGAGGGTGAAGAGGATAGGACCAATCGGTATAATCGCATGTTAGTGTGGGACTTATTCGGCTAGGTGGAGTTGACAAACATTACATTACATAACGAAAGAAGCGAATCGAATGTGAGAAGTGCTGGGATCCACACGATAGACGAGAAGACGGGTCATATAAAATAAAATGAAAAGAAACATCACATAACTTCAAAAGACCCGGCTCCATATATATAACGCAGTGTGGACCCCAGCATTTGTAATCCACTCTATTCCTTTGATCCATTGCACAGGAAGGTGTTCGAAGTTCTGTGCGTGTGGGCTCAGCTACTCCTTGACTATTTTTTTCGTCTTCTTCAGGAGTGTTGATAAATGCTGGTCAGTCGATTGTTCCCAGAATTTTGCGATGGCCATCCTAGGACGTTTCCACGTGGATTAGAGGAGTGATATTTTGTTGGTGCGCCCGAAGCGGAGTTGCATCAACGCTTGGGTGGATTGAACAGTCCGCGTAATGAGCGGAATCACTACCACTGCACTATCCGCCACATGGAGTTCACATGGAGAATAATAGATAAGGTCACCAGTCGCACTATGACAATCATGTTGTTTTCGATTTGGTTAGGCACGTTTTGCACATTGTTTAACACCGTATGTTTTAAATTACTTGCTTTCCTCGGTGGTTTAGCATCTTGCGTACATGTCAGATGAGCGTACCTGGTTGTCGAATGGAAATGCTCAGGAATATATTGCTTCTTTTTGGCAAGATTACCTAGGCTGAGGAGTTCAACGTTTGCATCTAGAAAGCCATGCAAAGGGTCTACCTACCCTAGAATTCGCCTCCATGGCTGAAAAAAATCCCAAGGAGGTAGACCTCTTGCTCATACAATAACGGGCAACAACATGCTGTGAAAATACTCTGCTACGGCTAATTCGAAGCTTCAAGAAGAAAAAAGATACGTACAACCAACGGAAAATCAGTCAAATGAAAATTACGCTATACCAAGCAATAGACGTGCGGCACCAATGTCGATTGTCCACAACGCTAGGAACTGGTAGAATCTGTTAACTAGGAAGCCATCCATGTTGGCCAATATGTAAATATGTGATGATTAGGATAAAGGATGAAGCTCTCGGCATTGATCAATCCTTAAAGGATGCACCACACATTCGACTTCATTAAGCAACGCTGTAGGTGATTGAATGCATATCAGGCCTTTACAATGACTGGCGCTGGCCCAACGATGTATCGAACCAGTGCTACTATCCTCCCAAACAAGCCAGCTACCAATTTGCCGACCCCGGAGAGATGGAAGACTTGGTGGGCCATGGGCGCGGGAATCGATTTCACGTGTGTGCCGCAGCGGCGCCTCCAAACCACTGCGCCACACGCGCCCTCAAATATCTGATGATAGGAAAGTTATATTATTATGTACTTCGTTCTAAAATGAAGTTGTAAAACTTCGCGAAAGGTTTCTAGAACTTTGGCACTATGTCGGCAAAAATTCAACTCTTCCGAAAACAGTGCTAGCATACTCATCTCTTCTTTTAAATTTTTATTTTTCAAAAAACTATAGAAATTTAGAAATGTCTAGCAACCGTGTGCCAAAAGTAGCAAATCAAATTGGATTTTTCATTACATATAATTTATAATAGAAAGTGCCAAATATTTAATTCCACAGTTGTATGATCAATGTTAGAAGTACCGTGGAACTGAATTTCATGCAACTTTGAATTTTTTATTATCGTGTTCCTTAATAGTAGAATTAGATCGAGATTAGTGCGAAATGCCTAAATTTTAATTTTGCAAGACATAGAACATTATCTGCGGTACACTTATTTGCTTGTAAGCTAACTGACTTCTCAATGTGTTCCGTCATTGATAGACTTACACGAGGTTGATTGAAAAAAATTTACTCGAGGAACGTTTCGGTACTTTCGCCTTCTTGAGAGCCGGGTTGATCCAAGTTGATTGTCCACAGTTGTTACCTTTTCCGATATGGGCTTTCGTAGTCGTTCCAGTCGAAAAATCTTTAGTAAAACACAGCTAGAATGAGTTAACTTAACTAGGGAATGCTCTTCTAAACTGGGCAATTGTTAATATTGATTGTACGTTGGTAGTCTTTCGTTTTTCTCTGGACAAATATCCCGTATCGACCAGTATCATTATCAGCTGACGAAGAGTGTAACACTATGTTAAGGAAACCGACCTTCCCATACCTTCGTTACGATTACGAGTAAGAAATGTGCATTCTTTCATTTATAAGCTAACACTAGGTGGATAAAGAAATAGCTTTCTTCGGCCAACGTTTCTCGTCTAAATCAACGGACAATCAGTGTCAACAACTGATTTGTATAGAAGAGTATTGCTGAAAGAGGTTGCTTTATTCGGGTGGCGCTCAAATGGACTCGATTAGTTCCGATTGGTAAAGCGAAGATCGGAGGAGGAAACGACTGTGGGCAATCGACTTAGATCAGTCTAGATTTGAAAATGGTGGAAGCGCCTAAACTTGCAGAATAGGCTTTTGTTTACAAACCTCCCATTAGCTGATCAATGAGACAATGTGTACCGATTAGCCAAACGCACATTACAAGAAACCCGGTGTTCTTCAAAAAATCAACTGCTTTTTATATTAGCACATAATGTCTCCTTTATCGTTTTATTGATTGTTAACTAACATGCAGCTCCACCGGGTACCTGTGAAATCTGCATTTGTCCGCAAAGATTGCTATACTCCTTCAGAGGGTACTCTTCACTCAAGGATCACAAAAAACCAAAGTTTTGCTATGAGAACCTTGGTTTTTCTTGCTACTTTCGAGAAAGTAGCTACGACTCGCTAGTCGGCCTCTGCCATGGCGGTGCTTTGCTCTTAACATGAATGGAAATCTTTTTAAATTGAGATATCCTGCTTAATTTGGGGTACTCTGCTAGAAGCATTGACTCCTACCGACTTCAGAACTGGATGCATAGGTACAAACTAGTCTAAACGAGCCAGCAAACGATCGAAGGATACAGTGGAATTACTTGTGCTAGTACATGGTCCGGAACCATAAATAGAAGTTTGGTAACAAAATCCTACGAGCTGCGAAGAACAGTCCGTTCTTCTATTACCTAACTTCCAAATACATCTGTTTTCCTCATAGATACGGTGAGGTAGTAGATTAATGATAAGATTTTACAAGATAAGAATTTGTTATAACAACTATGATTAAGCTGACGGTTGTTGCTCAGTGATAAGAGATACCCTGCAATATACACGTAATCGCTGGGTCGCCCTCACGACCCGAGCTAATCAAGTCCTATTTTCTTCCAGGGTCGACAACTTGATATCGTACTTGTTTAGTAGAGCAAAACACTAATTTAATACATGTGTAGACCATTGAATTTAATAGGATAGGTCAAATACACGTTCGTTCTTCTCTACGATGTACAATAGAGTGAGATGCACAGCATATCACCAAGAGACCGATTAACGCTGAGCAGTTTATATTTTTCTTTTGTTAACTCTCATTTTTGAGCAGTGTAAGCTTAAGCTGTTAATGTCGACACCATGTCTACGTATGTTTCTAGCAATTTTTCATCATGAGAGCTATAAAGTAGGGGTCCTTTCCTGGCTGCGAGGTTTCTAATGGTTCTCGACTTCTTATTATAAAGTTCTAGCCACATATTTTTTTGATGTCATGTGAATACAAATAGACGGAAAAATGTTCATAATATGACCGACAGCATATTTTTCAGGAGTCTTTATTCTTATTCTGGACATAGTTTATCTCTAAGCAACTTAGGTTAGGTTTCATTTTTCTGTCCCAGTTGCCTCTGTTTTTACTCCATCTTTTTTAAAGAAAGTGAAAAAAAACAGAATTGTGTGTAGAAGCCAGTAGAAATTTACAGATTAGAAGCAGTTACGACAGGCCACACAGTGCCAATCTTAAACTAAAAGTGCGAATTTGTGCAAGCATATTTGGTGATTGACAGAGTCAGAGAAGAGTCGTGTTTATGAGCTGCGGATTTCCCAAGGGTAGAAATCGAGATGTCGACTTCAGTATTTTAAATATCACAGAATTATTTAATTAAAGTCGCTTTTTTATGTATTTATCCTAAAACGAGCACTAAGCATTTTATTAGACGAATTTTTTGAATATTCTTATATGAATATTAGTGAGCCATTTGATCTAATGGCGTCATACGGTTGGGTTGACATTTCTTTTTTTCAAATATTCTCAATAGAACATGTGTCAGATTCTATCTACATTAGATTTCACTCAACACACTTATATAAGAGATGTTTCTACTTTCTTGATTTTTTCAGTGCGTGAATTGCTTCATCTTAAATGATGTAGTGATGTTCAGTGGTTCAGCGAAGCAAACAAAGACGCAAAACATTGACTGAAGTCATCACTCATTCCGGAGCAAACGGCTAGATTCCAATAGTCAAGTGCAGTTGTTTGGCTTTATTTATTAATGTGGTGTGAGACGATGTCAACCTGGTCATTCATCTTCCTATGAACACATTCGATGATATCACAGGCGTTCGCATTGACTTATGACTGGCCTACACTATTCAACAAATGTTGCGAGATCGAACTCGGCATCACTTCGCAACGAATCCTTTACGATTCTATTCTCATCAGTTGCTAGGACTAAAATCGTTTCCTACTCACTCTATCTGATGATTAATATCTATGTTTATGGGATTTCTTCTCTTCAAAATGTTATCAATTCACAACTCTTCAAAAAGCTGTTCATTAATAGATGAAAAAAGTAGGTTAATAAAGCTGCTATTTAGAAATTTTTTACCAAGTCAGTTTGCTTAGTTTTAATTGTTTTCTATGTTTCAGTGTATTTCTTTGACAATTCCTTTTAAGTCGTTGGTCGTGTTTTTAAGTATTCCCTGAATGACTGGTGCCTTTGAGTTCACATCCTCTTCAATCTGCTTGTGAATTTCCACTGATGTTCTGAACCCAAAATACAACCATCTACAACACTGAGCTCTCATCAACAGATGAGGCGTTTAAAATGTCCAAGTAGAACAGTTCGAGCAAAAACTTCTGTAGTAGTCCAAAAATGATAAACCAACTTCTTCTAGGGTTTTGCATTACCACTGCCAATTCGCTTTTAGTCCGATGGTTAGTGAGCCATTTGATTGTACTCCGACCTCAGTTACTTCTGCTCTCAACAGCCGTTTATTACATAGCGAGCTCAGTTTTGATTTACGAACATGATTGCTGTCGTGATGCTGTGGAATCCATTGGAGTTCTCCCTCGTTTCATTCTCTAGGCAATCAATCACTCCAATCTTTATGTTCTCTTTTTCAGCATTATATTGTATCATTCTCTTATTTACTTGTTATTGGCAATCATTTGGTGTGTGGGCTAATTGCATCGACATTTATCTGTAGTATTGGCTGTTCGTTTTCCATAAGAATAATGTCTTGCTTAGATCACCACTAAGTACAGAGATAAACGATGAAATCTCGTTCATGAACGAGCATCGACTTTCCTTCCTAAGGTTCTTTCACCTTGTTGGAATCATATACTGACCTCTGCACCTGTTGTTTTTCAACAGTAGTTTATTACATCTCATAACTTTGCTTCAATAACCAATCCAAAGAAAAAAAACCGATATTGAATGGGAATCAAAGGAAAAATGGGGGCTATTGGTTACGAGTGAATATCACAGGAGGAAAAATGTCGGTTAGTTTTGGGTTCCACTTTGAATAATCTCGTACGAACTATCCTTAGTGATATTTAAACGAAATTTTTAGAAGAAAAAAGTGCTTCAATGAGAAAGATGTCTTTTATTGATAAAGTACCGAATCACCGAATTTCTAAAGGCAAGCTCTCCTATTCAGCGTAACATTGGAAAATCTTCGAATGTGGTCCGTGTTATGGAGCACTCCTGCCGTCAATTTCCACCAGCTTCAATCCATCTTATGTATGTCCCATCTCTCTCTGCTAGCCAATCCGTCTTCTTAGTGCTCAACCTCGCGCGATACACAACCATTTTCTGCTCGTTTGCATCCCTTCAAAGCAATAATGAATCAAAACAAAGCTGTTACCTATGAACTCGATAGAGTACAAATGTTTCATGTTAATAATGTTTAGAGTTCTATGTGTTCGTGTAAGCAGCCAGTAATGAAATCTTACTAATGGAACCTATGGCACTGTATAGAAATCTTATATTCATATAATTCTACAAAAACCATCTAAACTCCAAGCTTTTGTACAAAGATGATCGGTTCCCGTCACGATCTTTCGTTTATTAGTCTCGTACCAAAAATTACCAACCGGAAAGCAGCTGCTGGTTTGTGAGGGAATACTTGTGCGTCTGTTACCCCTGTATGCAAATGAGTGTGGCTTTGTGACAGATGCTTGTTTGTTGGCCGATTCACATCGCCGACGCCGAGGGGCGGTCCGAAATTCGGAGTGACAATGAGCTGATAAAGACAATAGATAGAGACTCATGAGTGATGGGATGAAGCGCCGGCGCTCCTCGTGTGAGCCACTCCATAAACCTCAGCCACCATAATTCAAGCGATCATAGTAGAAAACCATTTCAGTGATGGATACCTTTCCACAGTTTAGACGATAGCCCAACTTAATAGTATGTATAGTATTCTCATTAGACTTGTGGTAGAGTAGTATGTAAGAAAAATCTTCTACTTTCGTTTTACATTTTACTTTATTCACTGTTCTGCACAGTCCTAAATTAGAAAACAAGGGTGTTTCCTTTAAGCTATTCGATCATTAAAATAGTTAAGCAACTTCTCTGCATAACCAGCTAAATACTGGATAAATTTCATCGGTTGTGTCGGGTCAGTAGACCAGTACGTCACTGACTCTTGAAGCAGTCAGTGCATTAAGTGACGTGCGCGAGAGCGGCTTCGTTTGATCAAGTATGCAAATGACATCGTTGGTGACCCTTATGTCAGCATGCACAAAGCAGCTTACTATCGCATCTGACGACTACGTCCATTCCTAAGAACAGCAATCATCGTCTCCCCTTCTTATTTCAGCCACCAATCTCGACGCAGTCAGCCATATACCGTATGCCGTGCGCTTTCGTGAGAGCAGCGAGTGGTCAAGGCGGAGTGCATAGGGGAGGATGAGCGGGCGGAGTGCACTACCCTGCAACAACTCATAAATCGTCGCCGCTACATGTTTCGAATGTGCGTTCGTGAATTATGGCCTCCTACATTCAGTCCATATTTTGAATGAAGGTGATAACATCCCTCATTAATGGACCAGCTCTCATCTGCCAAAAATCTCCTGATCTTCTGATCTTGTGCTCATTTTTTCTATACTTGCATGAATTTAGGATGATTTTTGCTTCAGTTTACTGCTTACCAGCGGTTAAAGTTTTCGCAATGACACACGTGTGTGCAGTGGTCAAGAGTTGCTACTTATCGTATGGATATGTCCTAAGTGTCCAATTAGCAGAAAGTGGGTGAGAGTATCTATCGATGATGACACGACTGTTGCTGGTGGCAATTTGTCTGATTGAGTACAGCAGCCAGATATCGCGTGCGTGCCTGTGCGCAATCAAAAACAGATCGAGAGTCGTCCGTTGGTTCGTTCCGCCTCGTTTCGTCCCGTTCCGTCACTCATATTCAACGCTCTAAGGACGTCTACCGCCACCTTAAGGATCTCGAATACCATAGCCTCTAAGTGAAATTCGAACTAATTTGTTAATGAGGAGAAATGGCTTAGGTTTTTTTTAGTCACAGGTCGAGTAGATTTATTGAAGTGACGCGCTGCGCTATTAACGTCCACACAAATCACCAGCTTGTTTTTGCAAGCTTAGCAAAACGGTTATCAGTGATGAGCGATTTGTATGATGTTTTCACTGCCACGATCTCTCATTATGATGTGTTGCTCTTTCTTTTGTTGATAGCGTTATCTTTCCATCTCGCTTGTCACCCAATAAATTCATGCACCACTTATGCTTCAATTTATGACTACTTCTCAGTACATTGTCATGTTCGTACCTAATGTCGCTATACGTCTTCTCTATCAACGATAAAAAACAATCCAGTACAATTTTTAAAAAATTCCTTGAAAATCGAAAATTCCTCTCTACTTGCTATCTCTTATCGTTTTACTTAATCAGGTCTAAACTTTCGTCTACAGCAGTTAAGATGCCCGTCGTGACACCACTCATTTGCACAACTCTCATCCTTCTTGTGCTTTTCTTCTAATTTTAAAATTTTACTTAGTAATACTATTGTTATAGAAAAATGTGGAACTGGACTTTGATCTTGTCAATGATTTCATGTTATGTTCTCCAAGTTTTTGCGGTGGTTGGCGTTGAACCGAGCGTGAGTAAGTGATGTTTCCACAACGCCTACAATACAATCCTTTTTTGCAATATTATTGGCATTTTTTAAGGTTTCTTTGACGGAAACAACTTTCTCAATCAGTGTAAGACACGACTAGAACGTCGTTTAACAGGTATAAGAAAGCCTGTCGCTGTTAGTTCACCGTAGCGATAAAGGTTTTTCGTGTTCAGGATTATCAGGAGTTATATATTCACATTCACTCTATGGTAGAGCACCATATAATGGCAGTAGAAATTGTTTTATGATGTTAATAGCGCCTATCGGATACCGCATTCGACTGAAGGTGTTGGATTTCGATGTGAATGGGAAGCATACTGTTTGTGAAAAAGACACGTTGCACGTGTTCGACGTAGGTCTAGTTGCTATATAGAAATGAAGCTTAACAACAAGAACAACAAGCTTGCCATGTGTTTTGTTTTAAGCACGAAACAGTGATAGACCCATCGACATTTCATTTCCAATCAACCGACAACATCACGCCCGGACCTATTATAGGTGAGGAATGATTGGAAAAAGTTAATTATGTCACTGAAGTTACAATACTATTACAGTTGTATTTAGGTCAATTTTGTGGTAAGCGAACGAATGCCAGTGAACTTAGCACTAGCACTTTAAATGCATTAACTTTATGGTGGCATACTGATTCTCTGCTGCCACAACAGCATCCAGCCAAAGGTTTTCGACTGCACTGGAATGCGTTCCGAGTCACTGCTAATGGTTGGTCAGAAAACTGCTTGGAAAACAGAGATTTGTGCTGGTCCCAATTTTTTGAGCCCTGGATTTTTCTCAGTCTTTATCTTCCAGGATTCAATTTTTGATCAGCAGCTTCTACAATTAGTTGTCCATTAAAAAATGGAAAAGAGCGCATACACATAGTGCACACAGTGGATGCTTAAAAAGATTAATTCCGCGTTCTCGATTAGTCAAATGTTGTTTTTGGCCCAGATAATACCTAACTATTATTTCAAAAGAGCTATTAAAGAATAGCCGGAAATTCCTTGACCATTTGGTGAAACGAGGCGCATAGAAATTATGCATAGATTGCTCTTCTATGTCAATTTTTAGTGTTCCTGAAAAATCCATAAGTCTAGAGATTTCGTACTTCTAATCTAGAAATTCCTTCTCATGTCCACAGAAAAGGAGAACTATAGAATGACGTTTTTAGTTCCGTGCTCATCGTCTCGTGAATTCGCTTGCGGTCAAAGTGAGTGCATTCCAATTCAACTGGCTTGTGATCGCTTTTCTGATTGCCGAGATGAATCAGACATTATTTATTCCAGACAGTTTGCTGTAAATTGTGAAAGTGAGTCTCATGTGTAATTTCCTAAAAGAAATCACTATTCTTTTTGGCGATTCAATCTCTAACATTTTCAGATTTAGACATTGATCCATTGACATCGGTTTCTGGATTTCTTGTTTTACTTCTGTCTGGAGGTATTGTTATACTGTTTGGTTGCATATGCATATCATGTTGTATCTGTTGCCGATGTCTCAAATCCGTTCAACCGCAGTTGAAAGGTTAGTTAAACCAAATGTGTATATTCATCTCACTATTAAATCAGAAAACGTTCAAATGTATTTGAACTAGTTGTGAAAAACAAAGTGATCCTTGTACTTCTAGGTGAATCCGTAACTTCTTCCGTAGGTGTATCTCCACCAGAACCTCCTCAATTCTATCCACCTTCTCCACCTAAGATACCGTTACCGACAGCAACAACAACAACAACAGCAACTGCTAGCTTCACACCACGAAGATTTACACAACTGTATGTACGTTGAATATTCTACAACGTGGAATTTAAAACGAATGTGATGCATTGTAGTGATACGATGGATTCTGCTCATGACGTTGGATACCGGGTTGTACGAATAGCAAATGAGTATGGGACACCAATGGATGGAAATCAGCACGACTACACCTATGTGAGAAATGACGTGCATCGAAATTTACTATGATGTCGTGCTTTTCCACGTTGATATCGTTTGATTTGATTTGGTATTTCTAGTTTAGAAATAGTCTGATCCCATGATGATTGCCATGCGAAATTCTTCCGGTGCTTGTGATGGTGTTCCGACTTCTTGCTTTTATCGTTCGCACTTACACTGACAACGTTAGGCGCAGATCGTCGACCATATAGTATTTCTAATCGATCTCATTACTGACATTATACTATGTATATTTCCGTGTTTTTTTTTCTTTTTCTTGTTTTTGTTCGCTGTAACTGCAGCGTTGTTTGTTTGTTAGAACGGGTGAGAAGTACGTAAATGTTTTCTCGATGTATTTTTGTATCGCTTTCATAGTTTATTTTACAGTATGCCTTACTTAAAGTCTGAAGTTCTGAGCGATGAAAAGTGCTTTGCAAATTCTGCGGCGTTCAAAACAATCAGTCGGTACGAATAGTAACTTGGTTGTTATGATTCTGATATGAGTAACATTACATGTAGTTCTACAAGTATTTCGAAAACTGCAGCGTTCGTTCTCAAAGGGGCGGATTCCTCGAAGGACAGGCATTTGTCCATGAAGTTGTGAGTTTCAGTCTAATCAAACATCGTTGTCAGGAAAACAGTCCAATTAGCTTCTCGAATTTCCTTTGTGAATCGCTGGATTTCTCTTTGGATCGCTCTTTTTCTCTTGCATTCGCTTCCCTTTTCGTCTTCTTCTTTCCCTTCATTTTTGTTTCATCACGGGCCTTTCGATCCAATTGTCATTTCTATCACAGGATAGGTCTTAGTAGAATTATTATTCCATTCCTAATTATATCTACCTACATCTAGACAAAGTTTTCCAAATATTTCCTATGTTCGATTGTATCTATTATTTGTTCCTTTCTCGATAATTGTACGAAAAGAACATTCAGAAATTTCTATATACTGCAGCTAATTCTAACCCTATCACCTCGATATACCTCTAATCTTCTATTAGGGATGTAATATCACATTCTGTTCAATTTTACTCAGTTTATGAGACTCAACTAGTTCAAAAGGTTTCTTCGAAAATCACCGACGATCTCTGAAAATGTTTGCAACAGTTACGCAAAGCAATCGCTCGGAAATGGGTCGTACCGGTTATAATATTATTTTTATGATAAATGAAGCGCTAGCATTGACATGTCATTGGCATTGGTGACATTGGTGGACGTACGACTTGTACTAGGAAAAAAATAAACTCATTGCTGGTACATCTTGTAATAGTTCCCAGGATCGGCCTTCTATATTAACCTCGGCATTGGAATATGAATGTGTCGTTTTCTTGTTCAGCAATCGCGAGGTTGTTAAACAGCATAGATTTACTTCCATAGAGAAACACAATACAATACAACACTAATTGACGTTTCGGCAGTATCGCCTTCTCCAGAGCCTGGAAGGGTATACTGATATACAATCTACTAGGCCAAACGCTTCAATAACACTTACAAAAAGACGAAAAACTCTATGGTAATTACATGACCAACAGCTTCTCGAAAAAGCGGCTCTGAAGAAGGCGATACTGCCGAAACGTCAGCTAGCGTTGTATTGTATTGTTTTTTATGGAAGTAAATGTATGCTGTTTAAAAACCTCGCGATTGCTGAACAAGAAAACGACACATTCATAGACTCTTTGCTGTAAAACCGGGAAAGCTTAATATTATTTATTGGCAGAAATCTAATGGATCTAATTGGTAGATGAGTAATGAGCGAGTAATGATCGCGACGTGTTGGCAAGTAAGTCAATGTGACCTGTTACAGCAGTGAACGATCGGTGCTACTTGGTCCGCTTCATTGGTCTCATTGTCTTGAAGCAAATTAATAAGCACGCCAATATGGAATGTAAAGGTAAACATTAATAAACTTCTGAGGAAAAAATTAGAATTTCTTTACTATGTCCGAAGCTCGACAATTCGGATTGCGATCAGGAAGATTCTCTTAGTCATACTTATTGCTTTTAGGAAGAGAACTCTACACGTAAGTGCTATATTATCTTGTAGCGATGTTTTCTAGCATTAAGTATTAATACACTTCTAAGATTAAAACCAGTGGCTTTCACGCCTTAATTTGTAATTCAATTATTTCCCGATTGATTTGTTTATAGTGCGACTACTACTGTACAGCTGGCAATCAATAAGCATCTAAGAAATGAGTGCCATAATCACCTACGATCTTTCTATTTTGTATCTATCTGAAAACCTCTAATAACGAATTATACACTACTAAGCAAGATTTTCGTTTCAGTTAAATCCGTCTGAAAAAAAAATCGTTGCCCGAAAAATATCTACAAACATTCACGTGAAGAACGGAAAATCATTACTTGCAACGAAAACCATTGATAACAAACGTGGAATCTGGCCCTTATTATCGAAGAGCACAGGAAGAAGCCAACAGAATCAAAGCACTCTCTCTCTCTCTCTCTCTCTCTCTCTCTCCCTCTCTAAAACTCAAGAAAGGAACAGACGGAAGAAAACATAGAGGTGTATTGTACATTATTCTAAAAGTCCCTATAGAATCTGGCATAGCAAATGGTGCTCTTCATTTCCCGTGCTGGAATATCAAATATGGGCCACATTCGAAAAAGTTCTGCATCCTGAAACAGTACGACTATCAGCTTCATCCCTCCATACATTATGTCATTTCTTCCGTGCATCTAACTTTACAATTTGTTTCCAGGAAGAGAATTCATACCGCCCACCACTAAAGGAGTTTTCTTCAACCCTCTTTTGTTCGAACTTTTAACTACGTGCTTTGCACTCTCCTATAGCTTTAAAGAGCTAGATGCATGAGAAAATAAAACAACATTTCCCTGGCCTATCCAGATGTGCGTAATGCAGGTTGAAATGTAGTTCAAACCGCATAAGTCATTAACCAACTATGGGTTGCAAAACTTCTTAAAACTATTACAATGATTTCAGCGGTGTACACTTTTGACGTAATTATCAAGAAGCTGGCATACATCCTTGTTACTGCTTATGGCTAATCTATGCAAGAGAGCTCAACGTTCGCAAGCAGAAAGGCAGTTTTGGCTAATCGAACCAAACTAGAACGGCAAGCATTCCAGATACAGAAGTAGATTTGACTGATATCGACTGAAATCGAAATAAATCAGTTCTCAAGTGATCGTTATCGGATTACGGGGCAAAGAAAGAGTTCAGTGTGAGGTAAACATAGACAATGGTTGACTTTCAGCAAAATAAACAGACCGTTTAAGTCCGAAAGCGCTCTACACGTGGAGGAATCACGAAGTCGTGGGGTTTCTTCACTCAGATTAGAAAGCGTTTTGACCCTTTGCTTAATAAGTAAAAATGTTTCTATTTTTTCCTTAGCATTTTAAGACTATGTGAGCATGTAGTCGGGAAAGGGCAGACCTCCTCATAACTACAGACTATTAAGGTGTCTAGTTGTCAATCATGGAATCGAAGGCGTCAGAAGGTGAACTATTAACCTACTTGGATAAAGACCACTTTGATATGAGCTGCTTTGTTTATAGCCGATTCAAATTCATTGCATTCGTCAGCAAGGTTTCTTCTCTGACATTCTTTTTTAAACGCTATACGCCAAAGATAACAACAACCATACAGCGTAATATTGAAGTAGGGCGGAGTGGTTGATGTCGACCACGCCTGAAACGAACTGATTCGATCACTTCATGCCGAGATATCACGAGAGCGCTGAAAACGACAGCACAGTAATGTTTGTCAGATCCGACGGTGACTTCTGTCTTCTCGGGCTATTAAAGCCTTTGAAAAATATCTCCCGATAAAAAAAAAGAAAATCGGTATTTCACCGGAAATTTACGGAGTTATCTCGTTTCCATATTACTGTTAGCATGTAACACGCGGATTTTTCGTCACTTGGTTTTACACTAATTACAGCCTAAACTGGAAAGATAACCCTGCACTGTCTTGTCTAATCAATTTTACAACTCTGTCAAAAAAAAGTTCGTACCATTGCTTTGTTCAACTTTCGCCTCATACAATATTTAAAGAGATAGTATACAAAATAATTTTATACGATTTTCCATGCTCTTCATCTCTTGTATTTACGTGGACTTTTTGCCTAATGTTAATTCTCTTTATCAGTTGACAGTTTATTTTTAACCTATTCCACCTAGGTAGCTTTGCATATGAAACGACTTTGCTTGCGGTAGTTCTAATGGAGGAAAGACCACTTATGGAGAAGTTAACCATTCATCTTGATGCACTCTGTTTTAGCATTTACTGAAAAATGAGTTCGCCAAATTCCGGTTAGGAGATTTTAACCTTGAGAGACGCCCTTGATTTAAATGACTACAACTCCTCGAAAGCAGTTTTCATGCCCAATCATCAATGATGAAATCGGGAGATACTCATTGTTCCTGGTACTAGTATATACGTCTACTTTCAAGTACATCAGAATTTTCAAGATCAAGCAATAAATAGCCCGAGGTTTCTTTTTTTCCTTTTTGAGTTCTCCATAACCATAAACGAAGCCGAGGCAATATGCATCAATGAACCATCCTCACCAAAGACTCTGATACTGTGTACTTTCTATAACAAATACTGCTGCTTCCTATGATATTTTCTCGAAACTTTCACAACTAGAATAGCGTAAACTTGTCACTTATGGTTTTTATTTGCTTCTAAAGGCCATAATATCAAGATTGAGTTAATACGCAAAAATTGGGGCTATAGTTGAGAAATGACAGCCAATGCATTGTTGACATGGGTAATTACGATACAGTGAAACGACGAAAAGCCTTTATGTACAATCTCTCCTTTTGAAACAATCTAGCCATTTTCAATTATTGATTTTTAGTGAACAAAAATCATACCACTATATAGTACCCTCTAAAGTGTCGAAATCATTGGCAACTATGACAAAAGCAGCTTGCAACGTGTCCCAGTTGGTGGAGAGTTTCACATTATCACGTGTGACTTCGCACCATACCTCAGGCTGACTGTATGACCTGACCCAGACACATTCCCCGCCAATGTTATACCCTGTGGGACTGCTCTCCATCAACTAAATGGAATACATGGTCTGGTGGTGAACGCGTTACTCCCTGGAAAGGACAACAACGCGTTCGTTACCCGCCGCAGACGCCTGCAGTCTGGGGTTTTGCAGATATCGCAGCATTATGCAAGTTATATTTCGCAACAAACCCTGCCATTAAAAAGAATAGGCACTGAATAAAAAGTATAAGAATGTAATTATAACTATAGCCTCAGCTTAACTGGGTTCAATGCCGATTTGGGTCCCCCAGATCAGTTCCGCTGATGGGTGATTACTGATGACAGAGATAGACAGAACTAGCTGAAAGACAGGCGAAACGAGGGACCTGCATGGTGTGGTGGTGAATGCGTTACTCCTCGGAAAGGACAATAGTGCGTTCGTTTCCCACCGCAGACACCTGCGGTCCGGAGTTTTTCAAATGTTTCAGCATTATAGATGTTATATTTCGCAACATAAAATCCCATGAGAAAGAATAGGCAGTAAATAAAAAAGTTACGAACACGGCGAGCATTTAAAAGAAACTGTTTTTTATGCGAATGCAAATTTATGTGCTAAGTATTACCTGCTAATGCAATGAAAGTGTTTGGCTGAGTAAATTGCATGACAATTTGACCTTTCAGGCTCTAAAGAGGCCGAAACGGCCAAACCGTCTGTTATTGTATTCTAGTAAATCTGTAATACCAACCTCTTGTTTGCTCATTGAAGAAAAACAATGAATTGTCGATCAGTGCCGAGGTTAACAGAAAGTCGGTTTTGGGAATTGCTATCCAAGGTTTTAACTAATGCTATAAAATACAGGAAGAACTAAAGGAAACGGCCCACCTCAATGAATTCGCAGACACTCGATACAGCGACGCCATCCATTTCTCCATGAAAGGAGTGCATTTCATTGGATTCTCGGATATCTCTGGTGAATCGGCGCAAAATAGCATCGTTCGTTTTGGAAGAAGACAAACAACAACTCTCCAGCCAGCGATAATACACGAGACCTGCAAATGTAACCATAAAAGACGAGAATGTTCTCTTGAAGATGATGATATTTTTAAATTTACTGCACAGTGTTCATTGAGTACAAATGCATTTGGTGCCGTTTAGACTGTAGTGGGAAGTGCCTGTGTTATGTAGATGGACTCATGGTCTAAGCACATCTGAGTCTATCAAAGTTGTACTTATCCTTGATGTGAGTCATTTGGAGAGATGTTAGGATTGTTTTAAAGAAATAACAAAAAGGCCGACATTTCTATTAATTGGCTCTCCAGGCAGTTGTAAACCACATCACTGACGTTAATATATTCTACCATTTTCTATGTGTCTTGATGTGTTTGTTGGATTGCAGAAATCAACGTTCGCATAACATCACTAGCGTTCACCTATTCAATTAGTTTAAAGAAAAAAATTCCTTCACTTATTCTCCATATAAGGTGTACCCCAATAAGTAAGAAATCCACGGCAACGCAAACCAAGCTTCGATCTTCCCGTGGTCAGCAAATTAGTACCTGACTAGTTCGGGAGGATAAATTCACTTCCATAACATCAGTAGGTCACCACTGGCTAGATATCCATTTGAAAATTTCTTCGATACCTAATATACTCCAGTCGATGACCAATCCCTGAGGGACTAATCAATACCGGGCATATTGCTGTCGTCATTCTTCTACAAAATATCCAAATGCACATGTTCCCGGGAAAGAAAAGACGATGAAAACTATTGCTAAACAACTTTTGATTTCGCATGACCGACTTTCTTTTAACCTAGGCATTGATTGATAATTCAATGTTTTTCTTCAGTAAGCAAACACGAGGTTGTTATTATGGAATTTATTAGGATATAACAGCCGACGTTTCGGCGGTTTCGCCTTCTTCAGAGTCTGGAAAGGTCAATTTGAGATGCGATCTACTCAGCCAAACACTTTCATAAAAACTCCAGCAGATAAAACTTAACAAATAAATTTGTATTCGCATAAGAAACAGCTTCATTTAAACATCTACCGTTTATTTGTTGTAGTATTTATGTTGGTTGATGGATAGTAGCGGCACAGAGTAATACATGGTCGATAACTGTGTCTGTGTCAGGTCATTGGATTAGCCTGAGGTATGGCGCCAGGTCACGCATGATGACAAGACACGCCTCCTTACTGTTCATTTTTTGAATTTTTGGAATTGATCCAAAACACTTCAAGAGTTTTACGCGCTGATGTTTTTGATTCGTGCGTGAGGAGAGTGACTCCTACATCAAAATCTTCTCTGTTGTGTTCCTGCATCCTTTGCGCGCCTAGTGGAGTGTTTGGTTTTAATCTAGACTTTCCGACTAGGTGTTCTTTTATGCGGACGCAGAGTGGTCCACCAGTTTCGCCAACGTATTCACGTTTTACAAGAGATCAGATAGACTGTGCCCGATCTCATGCAATCACCGTCTCTACCGTTAGGGCAAATTATGCAGTTTTCGCTATACATAGACGGTCATATAGGCTGTTGCGAACTAGCAGGCTTCTTAGAGTGTCCGATGGTATTTCTATCACTCTTACGGAATTCTCTAGACCAGCCCTTATTAAGCAACGTTTTATAGTAGCTGCTTATTATTATTTACTTATTATTATTAACGGGTTATTTATGTCTAGTGATAAAACTTTTATCTGGTTCAATCTACTTGGTTCTTCGAAGAACTGATGGAACACCGCATAGAGTGTTACATCGACTAAGGTATTGTGGCCTAAATTAAAAACCAGGAACATTTGTTATAGCTTGCTTTGCTCTTTCATCTTTGTCTTCAACATCGTGCAGCAAGAGAACTAGTTCTCCCACAAGATCTCCTGCTTAGTAGTGAAATTTTCCTGAGGTTACAAATGTGATGTTATTTTTCATACAGCGGTTCGTAAAATGCTACACGATATCGACAGAGGAACAAATTTCAAAGGTGCAAGAAAGCATGGTAAACCTGTGCTCCTAAAGACGAGTGTTGGCGGCATAATCGCAGGAAGCACACACTTGCTTATAACGATTTTCTAAAAGCTGAAAATGTTGCACAAATGTGAGAATCATAAGAAGAAGGTGGTACCTCACAACTTGGTAGGACAAGTTGAAACAGCTCTGATAGATGCGACTCAAAGCTACTGCTGATATTCACTGATTCCATCGTTAATGCTCTAAATTGTATCATAATTTTTAGTAACTCAACAATAGATCTACATAGCTTCGAAAAGATATAGTGATCTACGAACAGAAATTTTCCAGTTTCCCTAAAATCTTTAGCGCTGATAAGTCCCATACATTACTGCTTATTTCGTGCAATGGCATGCTGTGAAAGGAGGAGGAAGAGTGAAGGATAAAGCGATTAGCATTAAAGTGTTTCTGACTTTCAAAAGGTAATTGGCCTCCGATGCCTAGATACGTACAAACAGGAAGTTTCGAATTCTTCAATGTGATTGAACTGCGCTTTAAAATATAGACGCTTGATCATATAACATTTTATACACGTTCTTCCTCCTACACTGGATTGAAGGTTTAGTAGAAACCGTTGTGGGGTCTAACTGAGGATTCCCAAAGTTTACAAGACACGCTCAGTATGAAAGCCAACAATGATATCTTTATTGCACTGATAATCAAAAAAGAGATCTGTTTTCCTACCTGATGTGAAACTGTCGCGACTTTTTCAGAGCTTTGCAAACAAATTCCACTACATTCCATGTATCAATTGATTCAGCTGTTAAGTTTTTTAGCACTATTTTCTCTATGACTATGTCATTCCAGCAACTGAGGTCGAATTCCATTACTCTCTGAACGATCTCGAATATATTGAAGAGTTAATTCGTTTTCGCAGTTGCAAACCATATTCATTTTATTTCACTTCATTTGACCCCGTCTTCACGTCTACTGTGAACGCCTGCGGATCCCAGCACTTCTCACATTAGATTCATTTCCTCATATCTACCGTCCACGAAGATCTTCCAACTCTACGTGTGGCTTGAGTTGCTGTTTGAGGAATTTCATTTCATCTTGGGTGTCGTTGAATGCTGGACGAGCAAATCTCCTTGGAGTCCTGAGATAGTCAGGTTGGAGCGTTCCCAATTGGATTGCAGAGAGCAATATTTTTTCCAGACAAGTCCGGCACCAATTTACCGACCCCGGAGGGATGGGATATTTGGTTGGCCCGGAGCAAATCGGACCAGCGCCACGCTCGTGATTAGGGGTATCACTAACACTGCGCTATCCGTCCCATTGTAGATCATATATTGAATATAAGCAAACAAAGTGTACTTGATGGATACAGGAAAACGGATTGAATGCATAAAGCTCTGAGGTTGGCAGAATATAAGATGTCAAGTAATGTGATAAACAAATAAATAAAACAAACTAGGGCCAGTCACGAATATGAATTCATTTCAATTCATGCGAAATTGTTGCTACTGACCTTAATACTGCTCTTACAACCGTCAATAAGATTTCGTAAATATTTGATTATAAGCACATTTCCAACCTCTCCCTCTAGCTCCGTTTTCAAATATGAAATACAAGCGAGCCCTTCATGCTCAAAAACTTTGACATTTACCGCTCTTCTTGGAAGATAAGTGATATATTTTGTGACGATCTCATAGAGCTGGAACAAAGATATTGAGCTTTATATTAACAGGACAATCAGGCAAAAAAGAGGTCTATGTACTGTGAACACTTGGATTTTCTTTACCTTTTTGCTAACAGTTCGACAGTTAACAATGTCCAGTGGTTCAAGATTCTTCAGTATCTTAACAACCAATTCAGTGGGTAGATTGATCATTATTCACAGCTCAAGAAACCCTACAACAAAACGTTCATATATTTCAGTATAGCTTGACATTTTTCCACTGAAAACTGCTAGTAAGGAGAATATATTCTTTTAAGACTTTAAATTCTGTGCCAGTTGCCCTAATATCTACTATAGAAAATATTTAAATTTACACGTTTCAAAACAAATTTCTACAAGTGATTTGGCAATTTTGAGAAGTTTTCACAACAAACATTCATACCGCAGTGAAGATCTACTATGTTATGTGAATTCTCGCGTCACTACTTTACTATAACAATTTAGTATAACAAAACATTTTTGTTCTAGAATAGCACTGATTTTTTCATTTAGTGAATAATTTTCAGTCAATAGAAAATCTGGCGCTATTTCGCTGGAATTTGGAACACAGAGGTAGTTATGAGCTGCCACCTAGGAACTTCAGGTGTTACCATAGTTCCAAATTAGTCTGGATCATGGAGAAGTTACAATGAATAACGAAAGGAGAAATTCGCACAAGAAGCTCCGACAGGTGCATTTCGTGCTTTATGAGGTTGATTTCTCACTAATCTAAATTCTCCTTTTATCGAGTCGTTTCCGTTGATACGGCTGTTTGTCGCAAACTTTGACTCTTCCTATTTTCTCTAATGGAAAGCGATTTGACGAAAAGCTCATTAACAGCTAAACATTTTTTACTGCGTTTATTTGTTATCCGTAATGTTTTGTCATGGCAGCTTTTTTGCGGTAAAAAACCGTATTTTCAGTTTTTTTAATGAAATATTTGGAGGCTATCTTGCAGAAATTTGCTTGCCTCAGCTGTATGGAAAGCACTAAAAAAAAACTTGCCATTTTTTGCACGTAGTGCACACTTTGCAAAATTCCGATTAGCCGATGAAACTATTGCCAGTGCCATGTAAAAACTTTCTTGCATGAGAAAATTGATGAGTTTTTGAAAGAGGGACGCAAAACTCAGAGGTTTGAGCAGAATACTTTCATTTTTTCTAGAACGAGCTTAGGAGTATGTTGATATGACTAACAACGCGTGGGTGTCTGCCGCAAGCCATAACTGTTTGATTTCTCCCAGTTAGGTAGACTACATACTCTTGGAAAGAAACATAAACTTTTTTTTCTACTTGATCCGTCTTTATACCCCCTTTATGGGTCCCAGGTAGTTTTGCATTTGGTTCGTACTCTTACAGTCATCACACACGAAGTCCTTCGAACTCTAGCGTGCTGGTTCAGCTACTATTTGAGGATTACATCTTCGTTATAAATGTTGCTGGAGCGTTCTAACGTGATTTGGAAAAATTAGCTTGTTCTATATAAGCCTGTTACCAACTTGCCGATCCCACAAGGAAAAGAGGAAAGGGTTACAAGATGCAATGCCTGCCAAAAAATTAGATCTTATTGGAGGTAGAAATCGGTCTACAACCGTGTTGTACGAAAGTGAACTGCAGAGTGAAATTCCCTATTCTAGCGGTGCAACCCCAAATCACGACAACGACTAGCTCTGGGTCGTCGATTTGGATGAACACAGTCCTGAGGAAGACGAAAACGTCGAAGCCTTGGCGAAATAAGTTTTCTTGTCAACGTTGTAATTACATATACACATGCATTGCATACATACACACATACATGCATAAATACATACATACATACGTACATACACACAAGCATTGCATACATACGTACATAAGTACATGCATACATTACATACATATATATGATACATTTTTGTGAAACATCAGCTGTCGACGTCACATAGGAAACCACTGACTCCATTCTCATGTCAGCTACACAATCTCCACTTGTCTAAACCGTAGACTATTCTGACACGAAGAACGTGGTGAAGGAGCATGGAAACCAGGTTCGGCCCCCTTTTCTGTATAGATCTTCAGACATGAACACTTGGAGAAGATTCAGAAAAGTGTATTGCGTCGATTGCAGAAAGAAATCTCTTTCTGGTGGATACATTTTTTAAATCAGCGTCAGGTCCACATTTGCACTTGTACCATAGAAATAAGCCAGAATTTTTTATGCCTTCTTTGTTTTTTCTGGTATGAGAAAAGTAATCCTGAGTAATCATACCCATGTGAACAGATCGGCTACCACCTTTCATGCACGTCGGCGGCTACCTGCGGTGAAATGACCTTCGTAACCAAATCACTGTTGAGAATTCCTTTAAATAGCTCGACTTCTCCAATTGGCTAGAATTTAACACCTTGACTCCACAAATATTATTCTGCCTTCAAAATCACCTCCATTATAACGATTATTGTTTTGAATTATAAAACATGCTGTAAGCTAATCTCCATACTCCACGTCGAAACTAAACCGATATCGATTTCTAGACAATTCAGAGAGAAACCGGAGTGTGATCATTTTAGCAATTAGTAGAAAAACGACTTTAACTGAGTTGATTATATGGGCCCAGGAAATTCCGTGAGTTCTTACGAGTCGTATGTCTCCAGCACAATTAATAGAAAACCTTTATTTCACCAAGAGGTCAAGTTTTCTCCATAGAATTCAATTATAGTCCCAATGCGTTTCGGGAACACTAAGACTAACGATTGTTTTTTGCAATTTTAAATTCCTCTGTCCACCTATGCGGAACGTTCTTAACACCATTATCCAGAATGGCAAGCATAAACATGGAAGCGGAAGTAGATTGTTGACATTTAAACCACTATCCTCTTGCATTCGATATCTTTCTCAACCCAGAAGGAACCAAAAAGGCATAAGAAATTCTGGCTTATTTCTACGGAACAAGTGGAAATGTGGACCTAACGTTGATTTAAAAAATGTATCAACCAGAAAGAGATTCCTTTCTGAAATCAACGCAGCACACTTTTCTGAATCTTCTCCAAATGTTCTTGTCCAAAGATCTACACAGAAAAAAAGAGGGGGGGGGGGGGGGGGGGGGGCAGAACCTATAAATGCAGAAATTGGTTTCCATGCTCCTTCACCACGTTCTTCGTATGAGAATAGCCTGCGCTCTAGACAAGTGGACATTGTGTACCTGAGATGAGAACGTAGTCAGTGGTTTCCTATGTGACGTCGACAGCCGATGTTTCATAAAATTGTATGGTTTGTATGCATGCATGCATATATGTATGTATGTAGGTAGGTACGTACATGTGTGTTTGTGTTTGTGAGAATGAGATCGCTTTGTGGAGTTTTGAACAAAAACAGTCTTGCACAGGACGAAATATATGAATGTGTCATTCGAAAGAACACAATTGATTTCGCATCTCGGAGAATTGCGAATGCTGAATGGCGAATCTAGTGGTGAACGTCATTGCACGCCGACTTTGATTTTACATCGGCTGAAATGATCAGTGTACCCTATTTCATTGAAAAGCTAACCAAGTGAAGATCTTCATTTGTAACACAGCTAGGGTGTTGAATCTAATGGAATTATTATAATTATCTAGGTTACACGTCCACAGTGTCTTTGAACAGCTGGGAACAACCCATACAACCTGCGCCCATGTGTTCTCCCATCTGTCACCCTAGACCATTGCAACGACTGGTTGTTCTGGTCACTGGTGTTCTTTAATCCATAATAGCTTACGTTAAACTTGCCAATTTAGATACCCAGATGACTTGCACTTGTACAACACATCAGTCCTAACACTCAATGCATTCGTTTGTCTTAAAACCGTCATCTATAGAAGTGGGACGGTTCGTGTGTGGGTAAAAGCGGTACTTCAGCCTCTTTTGTGGCCCCTCGTTAACATCTTCAATGCTGATAGAGCGCGGCTATCCTTGAAACTCTGAACTGATCAGGCTGGGATGTTACAAGGCCGCATTGGATGCATTAATTTTGGATTGGTGGGAAGTTTGCTGTCTTAAGACTTCTTCTAGAATAGCGCCAATTCTGATTAGCCGATCACTCGATCAAGGGCAACGTAATGGGCTGGACTGTATAAGCTAGCATTAGGACGGGAAGTACCATCATGAAAATCCACTTAGTAATTTTTCTGGTAGGCATGCTTCTAAGCAGCTCACGCATTGCTCCCTCTGGCTTTTCAATATCATTGTGTTATATTAGTTGCATCAAGGAAGTATATTTAATGTGAATGCCTCGTTTTCTTGCTCAGCAATCGCGAGGTTGTTAAACAGCATACATTTACTTCCATAGAGAAACACAATACAATACAACGCTAGCTGACGTTTCGGCAGTATGGCCTTCTTCAGAGCCTGGAAGGGTATACTGATATACAATCTACTAGGCCAAACGCTTCAATAACACTTACAAAGAGACGAAAAACTCTATGGTAATTACATGATCAACAGCTTCTCGAAAAACTCACCGCTTTCTACGTGACTTCCAATGAAGAAGATTAGAACAGTTGATTATAGTCGCATGTGATTGATGACTGCACCATCCCACATCAGAAATTGATGCGAACATACGGGGTCAGGTCGCGCACGACCTCTGGGCATCCATCCCTGTTATTCACTATAGGGTTTTTGGCATTTATCCAAAAAACCTCAAGAAGTTTTCTTCCTCTGGTAATAGTCAAAATGGAGCTGATAATGCAAAAAGAAAATCTATGGCCACCGTGATTGGGGGGATAACAATGTTCAAGAGTGCGCGTTCGCTATTAGAATTGGGCCCAAGTTTTGCACCATGACAGCCCATTTCTAAAGCAACCCTGCGTAGGATAGCATGCAACCTTTATGAGCTTCAAGGTCGACTCCGCTATCAGGCCAAACAAGAAACATCAAATAGAGATAAAAATCAAGAGGCGGCGACACTACCACCATCTCCTTCCCTAAAACGTTTTTTAGACAGCGGAACCCTAATGATGGAGTTGACATAAAATTCCGCATGCTTTTGGACGGCGTTCTCAAGACCCTTAGTCACTACCGCGATAGCAAGTTTATCTCTAACCTTACAGCCGCACAAAAATGTGCCATGCGGGAAATTAGAGATTTAATAAACTCGAAAACAATAAGATTGTCTGTTAGTGATAAGGAGAGAGAGTTCGTAGTTATCCCTCGCCAGCTGGATGTTGAGATAACAGAGGAACATCTTAGTGATGCTACGCTCTATCGCCCATCCTCTGAAAAGATATAAAAGTCAATACCGAAAGCTAAACAATCAATGGGTCAGCGTGGCAAAGGCTGCGGGTTTAAAATCATCGGTTATTTCCCATTTAAAATCGATAGACCAACATGTCCCGTCCTATACCTACTTATTAAAACACATAAGTTGGTATCATCTGATGATCATGCGTCAACCAATCCGTCGTCATTTAAGGTTAGACCGATCATCAGCTGTGTAGACGGGCCAACGGATAGAATAACCTGGTTTTTAAGCCTGATACTTACCCAGTTGCTTAACCACTTTCCACCTCACCTTACAAACACCCAAATGTTCTTAGAACGTCTACGTAACGCGTCTCCTAATAACGCGTACGTGATGGAGTCATTCGACATTTCGGCGTTCTACGCCAACTTGTCGAATGACTCCACAATGCAAGCCATCCACGAACTTCTTGTTGAACATGATGAAAGAATAAATATGCATGGTGGCTTGTCCACCCAGCAGCCAATGGCTCTCTTAAAGGAGTGCCTAAACTGCTCGATTTTCAGATGGTCTGGGAAATATTTCGGGCAAATAAGGGGGTTGGCAATGGGACACTGACTGGCACCAAGCCTTACCATTGTGTTTATGTCTAAGATAGAAGTCCTTGTTCTCGATCTCAGGCCACTACTCTACTGCAGATATGTAGATGATTGTTTTGTCGTCTTTTCTGCGCAAGAGGAGATGGACAAGTGCTTTGAATTATTGAACGAGCAGTCTGAGTACATAAAGTTCACCCAGGAGAAACCGAGAGAAAACTGGCTTCCGTTTTTGGACGTCCAAATAAACCTATCAAGTAGCGGTTACCTGACAAAGTGGTACCGAAAGCCAAATAAGAAGAACATCCTCGTTCATTTCCTTTCCTCCCACCCTTCACACACAAAGAGGGCGCTTGTGAGAAACATGTTTCAAACGACCACCTCTGTGTGCACTACCAGATAACTAAAGGAAGAATCGCTCGTCTTGGCTCGAAAAATAGCCGTCTTCAATGGCTACGGAGTAGTAGCCCCACGAGATAAGTTTAGAAGGAGAGCAACACTCTCTCGCGAAACACTTGGCCAAGAGAAAATCTTGTTTATGTTGCCTTTTATAAGCGATGAAGTAAGCGTAGCTATAAAGCGATGCTTAAGAAGGGCAGGTCTAGAAGGATCGGTAGATTGAATTACCACCGGCTACTCTACGTCGTCAATTAGTTCGTAACTGCCTGTATGATCGTCTATGTGAAACAACAAATTGCGTAATTTGCCCTTACGGCAGGCACGGTGATTGCATGAGTTCAGGTACGATATACCTGATCTCTTGTAACAACTGAGGAGATGAATATATTGGCGAAACGGGCAGACACTTGTGTATCCGTATAAAAGAACACCTAGATGGCAAACGAAAACTAAGACGAAGTACTCCACTAGGCACGCATAGGATACAAAAGCATAGCGGAGACGATTTTGAAGTAAAAGTCAATATCCTTGCACAGGAGTCCAAAACACCAGCGCGAAAACTCTTTGAGGCTTTTTGGATAAATGCCAAAAACCCTACAATGAATAGCAGGGATGAATGCCCAGAGGTCATACGCGACCTCATCCCGTATGTTCCTATCAATTTCTGATGTGGGATGGTGCAGTCATCAATCACATGCGACTATAATCAACTGTTCTAATCTTCTTCATTGGAAGTCACGTAGAAAGCGGTGAGTTTTTCGAGAAGCTGTTGATCATGTAACTACCATAGAGTTTTCCGTTTCTTTGTAAGTGTTATTGAAGCGTTTGGCCTAGTAGATTGTATGTCAGTATACCCTTCCAGGCTCTGAAGAAGGCCATACTGCCGAAACGTCAGCTAGCGTTGTATTGTATTGTGTTTCTCTATGGAATGTATGCTGTTTAACAACCTCGTGATTGCTGAAGAAGAAAACTACGCATTCATATTCCGATGCCGAGGTTAGTAGAAAGTCGATCCTGTGAACTATATTTAATCTTTCACCGTGCTTGTATAGTAGATAATAAATGTATTATATACCTAATAGAACACAACTGTTATGAGGTTATTTAAATTACAGTAAGAATCAACATCAGTAACATCTCTCTATGAGTCACCCAATAAAATACATCGCTTTGTATGTATTGAGTGCAATGCATTTGATCGTTCTGTGCACTAGATATTATGTTTTAGCACAAATTGCAGTTATACATTGGAAAACCATGAGTATCTACAAATTCCTATAAGATGCACTTCTTTAACCTTACCAAGATGAAAGTTTCATATCCTGGAAACGAGGAAACGTATTTGATTTCATTTCCTTTCATCTCGAACCTCATTTTCAATTGGAAATCGCTTAAAAATCCGCGATATTGTCCGCCGACCCACTACTGTACAGTGATGCTCTTCAACGTATCACTGGAAGTTGCTGCGCTTACGAAAAAAAATTTAAGAAATTTTACTTAAAGAAAAGTAAACTTTAAAGTAAACTAACTTTTACTAAAATTTTACTCTTTACTTTTAAGTGATTCGGTTCCAAGCATTTAAAGGCTGAAAGAAAATTTTATAAAGGTGATATGTGCAACCAAGATGGTAAGAAGAAATCTCCTATTTATATTTGTGAAATTTTGAACTCCTTTATTACTTCAGTGATCAAGACGTTATCTCCAGTATTCGAGAAACCACCATCTGAGCTTTTGTTTTGAATAAGTTCTATTTCACCCAGTCATCTACGCACTTTTCAAGAAAGCCGAGTTTGCTTTGCTTTTTTGCTCAACTTTTATTTTTTGCTTATTTTTTCTCATGGATGGCGACTATGTGGAATACAACCGCAAGAATGGTGAGGTGTGATCAGAACTCGGAACCTCAGCTGAGCTTCGAATCCGTCAATACATTTATCTGAAGCACACGTTCTATCAACCACTCTAATCGAGGGCCTGTATTTCACTTGCTCCTAACTCATCTTTTACTTTAACAATGTCATAAGCGCTAAGGTATTTTCTACTTTAAAAAATTTTTAAAAATAACTGAAGAATATAAGCTATCATATTTACGCAAGATTCCACACCGTTCGTTATCCATTGTGAATAGAATATTTTAACCGATCCTCCTGCAGCTGTGAACTAGTTGCAAAAACATTGATTTTAACCATAATGCCGCCGAGAGATTTGCAAAACTCCGAACCGCTGGTGCCTGCTGTGGGTACCAAACACGTTATTACCCTTTCAGGGGCTAACGCGTTCACCACCATACCATGCCAGCCTTTCGTTTCGCCTGTCTCTTAGCCGTATTATTGACCTATAGGCACTATCAGCTACATTATCAATACTAATTTTGATATTTAATCCATTCGCAAAGAAGTTGTCCTTTTAATAAGTAAGAGTAGTTTCTTCATCCGTAAAGTATTTCAGAAGTTTGGAACTTCACAGGTTTATTTGAAATCTTTATTCCGCCACAATAACCATAGATACAAAATTTATTTAGTGTTCCTTTACGTCCAAATATGCGCAGAATTGGAATATCCAAGGAACTGATATCAAAGTTGAGGTTTTTAAAATTTCAGGCAAGAACACGCTACCTGTAAACAAACTTTGTATCCAGGAATACGGTCAGAAATGTACATCATACGCCCAAGAAATCCTGAAATTCATCATTCTAAGGCAAGACAGCCTTCATCTTGCAGTTATATTTAATAAAATTTACTATAACCTTCGATATGTTGTTTTGAAATCAGAAAGTGGTCATTTTTAACCATTCATTTATAGGCCGAAGTCTTTAAAGGCACTCTTAATTTATCACTAGTCATCTGGTTTCTTGCAGAGTTGCCTGTTCTGTGGATAGCTCATAAACTCATTTGTCATGGTGCTAGATGCTGTCTCCAGGTAACTAATGAAGAGTTAAATATCGACCAAAAAGCTTTCGTATACTTGCCATGAGACACAGGTAATTGGCGTCGATTATTGTACTAGAATAATTTATAATTTCCATGTGCATAACCTGTTCATGCGTGCATGGATCAATGGCTTGCTTGAGTGTATGCCACCCGGAACCTCTTCATCAATATTATCAAGCAGCTACAATCGCGTGAGAATTCTTTCACTAAAAGTAGCAGAAATGGAAGACCTCATACAGATAGTGTCATGCTGATCGCATCTTTCGATCGGAGTCAGTTGAACAACTGTGGCTCGCGACAAGGACAGATGGTGATTTCAATGGCACTCGCGGACATCACTCGATAATTAACGTGATTGGGATTCTGGTTGTTCTAGTAACACAGCTCAGTCAAATCTCGCTCTATTTAGTGCCACAGATCCATTAACGAGAAGGGTACAACTACATTAGGCAATGAGAGTGACTTTAAGTCATCTGTCTCTTTTCTGATTAAGAGTTCTATTCATCGCTGCTCACTACTGTTCTAATGTGTTTCTGAAAAATCGTCGATTTAACTTCTGTTTCTCGGCACATTATAAAAGTTCTTCACCTCATTCAGTCCGAGATGCTGTCATTCGTGTCTCATTTATCTGCATGAGTTACCTGAGCCACTCACTGTGTCGCTTTCTCGGCCAGTAACAGCACGATGTTGACTAGGTCGTACAACGACACACACACGTCCACCATCTCCCGTGCGCATTTCTTTGTCCGAAGACCCAGCTGACCTCCCACTGAGGTCATTAATCGATCGCCACCCCACCCCACATCTGCGTCGTTGCCAACCTCATCCTTTCAACGACCTCTCCTATCCTCTAGCCATTACTAGAGAATCGATACTGGGAACGCATTAACCCACTCACTGTCAGATGACTTTCGGTTATTTCTAGTGCTAATGCTCAAGCCAAAAATGCTATAAATTCTGTAAAAGAACACTCTTATAACATTTGTGCTATGAACTTTTGTTTTTCAAAGAAATTTTAAGGAAAGGTATCCTTATCAGTTATTGAATATTTAACTCTTTAAAAATCAACTCAATGGCGTCCACAACTTAGCTGCACCTTAAATCTGTGTCTTTATTTTTAATGCTCTTATTAATGTAACCATCAAATTTTGTAAGGATATTTGAACATTTTTTTTGCTTTATGGTGGCTTCCGTAGATCCAATTTAAAAGTAATTAAGAGATGACCGTTCCCTGAAATGTGGAGTTCAGTTGGATCTACATCATCGTTCTTACGTGTTTACATCGTTTCGTTGTCTCATTAGGGTCGCAAATTCTTAATCTTCTACCTAGATGGTTCACTAGAACATCAACTCAACTTAGTTTTCTTATGGTATTTTTTAACATCATTATTAAGCAGTTTTCGTAGTGTGCCAAATACATGCTCTTCATCGGTCACTTATTCACTTCTGGACAAACGGATTATTTCTATTTTCCACAAAGAGCAACGAGAACGGATGGTATCCTCGACAACAAGAGTTTTTCGACCTAATTCTACAATCTTGTTGATTGCCTTACAACAATAACAGAAGTGATCATATGTAAGGCTCGACTGTATGTGGCCGTTCCGAGTTTTCTAGGAGTCTCACCAGCAAGTGGTTGCTTATTCTCAAAGAATTTCGACATCAACGATGGAGATACATGGGACTGGGGGATTGTTCCATGCGCATACATTGTTTTCTTTCAGTTCAATTCATTTGAGTCTTAACAATGCGTGATATTTACGAACTAGCTACAGGTAGCTCTATTTGACTTAACCCCATAAGCTTCTTGATTACCCTACAGCATTAATAGATGTGATCTTATGTTAAACTCGATTGTATGTTGCGGTTTGAGTTCTACTGCACTTTCGGCACTGAGTAATTGCTCATTCAAAGCTTTTCGGTTTCAACGATGATGATATATGGAACTGGAGGATTGTTGTATGCGCCTGGATTGTCTTCCTTCACTGCAATCCATTTGAGTCTCAACATTGCGTGATATAAACGAACCAGTTTCAATTAACCATATGCGTCCGAAAGCAGCCTTCAAACGTTTTGCTTCGCCCGGATAGACGCATATATATATATATATATATATATATATATATATATATATATACGTGTGGTGTGTGTCGTGTATATCGCTGCTGCAGTGACCATTCATTCATTACTGTCTACGCCACTCATTTTTACCCCAAGGTCAGCCGTTGGAAACAACACAAGCAAATTTATGCTGTTGTTTGTTCAATACATTTATTTTACTGGGTTGCTCTTCGTATTTCCTTCCATTTTTGAAAAAAAAGTCATTTTGGATACCTGCCCACGCCATTCTTGCTCATATTGGCGCTTGACTAATGGTACAATTTCACATAGTTTCCATTTAGCTGCTCTTTCATCTATCCACAACGTTGATAGACTGTGCGATATTGACTGCTAGTTCTTTCAGAAAGTCATGAATTTTGTTTGTGTGCTTCGAAAAGTGACGAGTGCTAGTCTCCCTAAACGAATCATAGGTGCTACCGTCTTCTTAAAATTGAGGAATCTGTTCTTCGAATCGATAATCTAATTTTAAATAGTAATGTTTACATTGTGATCTTTTAACATAAAAATGAACCGGAAAGACGAATACATCACTACCACATGTGGTACGTTAGCTTATGTCGGGATGATTTTTTGATCCGCTTCCCTGTGGCTGGGTCTCACTTATCTTCCCTCGCGAACAAGTCCAAAGACAAGATGGGTGGTTTTTAAAAATTGGCGTGTTTTCATACGATCAATTAATCTTATTTTCATTGAACCACTTGCCTTCTGCCATTTGGGTTTCCACGACCTTGAGGTTGAGACGAAGAAACGCAACAAAGGCGTCATTAGACTTCGTTTATATACGCGATGTTCTCTTGACATTAAAAAGATTCCATAAAATTGTCGGAAAATAATATACTATACCATTAATGTTATTTTCACATCAGGATCATCCTTTTCTTCGGATTCCTTACATTAATGAAGCTTTCTCATTCCCATGTCTAGGACACTTTTCCGTATTCTATTTTGTTTCCTGTTATTAATTCTTAAATTCGCTGATTCTTCAACTAAAAATTCCACTCTTCAATCTTTAAAGGTGGGTGTTCCCGAATGTTTCGACGACGCTCTGCCGCTGTGCTTGGTCCAGCAGGTTTGTGAATTTGTGACTATATTCTTAATTTTAATTCCCACTGTTTACTAGTTTTGAAACTTAACGTCGCAATTCTTAAATTATTTGTGAGCAAATGTGCCCTAAATAGGTGCTTTATTTTCCCGGTGTTTGTGTGTGTATATGTTGTTATTATTCTTATTCTTGTTATTATCATTATTATTATTATTATTATTATTATTATTATTATTATTGTCTTTACTGTTGTTGTTGTTATTGTGTTCCTAAATAAGAACATTTCAGAGGGTGGGAACACGCACGGAAGAGATCGTCGCTCGTCAATCACAAGCAAACTTAGCGACATATTCAAGAACGGAGTGGCAAACCTTGATGATGCTCTAGATGACTTCGAAACAACAACGTGTGTTCTGAGTGTCTTTGTGTTTCAGTTCATACATCTGATCATAATGCCCGACCGATGTCCAGTCATATGTTAAGGAAAGTGATCCCTGCACTATCTGGAATCAATTAATTTCAGTAAGCTGACGGAAATGAATGCTGCCATTCAACGTCGTGGAGCGGACCGATTCTATCGTTGGGCACAATGTGGAGGAAATGAGGCCATTGACGATATAGCGGGAAGAATTCGGGATCTGCTACATTTACACGCTGAACAACAAACAGTTCTCGCTGTGGAAGTGGCTAATTATGTAGAGGTGAGCTATGAAAATGAGAACGTGGCTTATAGCAGCATTTGTGAGCTTGTGAAAGGTGCACAACTGAAAATTTAACCGTAACAAGTTCATGTAGTAGCGTCAAAGTTATGGGCAATGGTTTTGCCTGGGAACAATGCGTTGATTGAATCTCAATTTATCACGTTCTCTTTTAACTGTGCAAATCTTATTGATTGTCTGGACTACTCAATGTTGAGTAGTGAAGGTGTCAAAGAGGGTTTTTACGATCAACACACCGTCGTCGGTGTTTTCTTTTTTAAATAAGACAACACAAGCGTGATTCGTCATCGAGACGCAAATACCATGACATTTCCAAGCAGGAATAGGTTAGTGGGAGTCTAACTGCTTGCATTGTGTGACTGAAATCTTGATGTGGTTTCCTAATGAACTTTCCATTCGATAGCAATGAATAAAAACGTTAGCTGCTACTTTAGCGCCTTCGAATGATGAAAGACGCAGAGTCGGAAGTGAAACAATTGGAGAATCAAGTGAAAGCGTTGTTGCATAAAGAGAAACGAATCAGGAAGGAACTCCGTCGTCTTCAAAATCCAGGATTCTTTTCGAGAAGTAAACCTGGTGACAGCCTGGTGATACATCATCAACTTCAAGAGGTTAATTAGTAAAATTGGAATCTGTTCTAGGTTGAGAACTGTTTTCTCTTTGCTCCTCTACTATTTAAAAGGCGATAAGATCTTGATTTCTGCTCCTCCAAAAACGAGCCTGCTGCTCATGCTGATACCGATATTAAACGGCAGAGGATGCTTGTTTAAGTGGCGTTCGCTTTCGAATGTTTGAATTCAAAGTAGTCTGTCTTATTAATTATTGCCGAGCACTTTTGGCTATCGTTTTTGAATAAAGTTTCCCTTTGAAATAAGAAATGAGAAAATTGGTTTCTGAAATCTACTACTGCCTGCTTCTAGATAGGAATTTGTGAATATGGTCGATGAAGAACTTATGTCTAAGAATACCTTCTCTATAGATCTAAAATGTTCTGCGACAAACTCACGTGGGTGCCCTCTTATCCAACCAAATATGATCTCGTTTCTCTTGTTGTAGGCTATTCAGCAGCGGATGAAAGCGGAACGTGAACTAGACGATACTAGAGCTGAGTCTGAAGTAGTTAAAATGTATCGTTTTCGACATGGAATGAAAGTAAGTTACCCCTATTGGCAGCCCTATTAAAAGCTGCACTAAAGACTCACAAGTGAATTCATTGCTCATTACCTAGATAATAACACGTCATTTAGGGAATTGCTGACTCGTATGTGAGCTATAGTGAGCGCTCATACAACATTTTTAGATGTCATAGGTAAATCGCTTGAAATGATCTTTGAAATGGAATACATTGCGATAAGCTTATTCATCACAGAGAGATTACCGAATTGGTGCCGGCAATAGGGACCGAAGATGTTCGTCAAGTGAAATATGAAGGTGCAGCAATTTCGCGGGATCGCGTTGAGCATCTGCGCAGGTTCGTGGTATATATTTCTCAGCGTAAGACCAGGATTTAATAGGGAAGTCATAGTTTAAAAATTTTCAAGTTCAATTTTAAATCTAATATGTTTAGGGCGCTAGATCCAAGAGCGTTACAGGCAACACCGTCGTATCCACATATTCCTCCTGTCTCTCAGTTGTTGGGTCCACCTCTAATGCGAAGAAGGCGTGAGCCGCTTCGCATGGGTTCCGCATGGGAGCCGATACCGTGTGATACTCCACCACCACCATACACTTCCACTGCCAACCAGACATTTACCCCAAATCACTAATGACCGTATCTGAAGCTACTCCAGTCATATCGTTTGTTCGGTTGGAAAGAACCGATTTTAATTAGTTATCTTTGTGGTTGCGGTGAAATACCAGCATCCCCTATTTATCATCCCGAATCTTTCATCAATAGTGTGTTTGTATACGTTAGGCTTTTCTGTAGCATGTTTTTGAGCGCAGTTTGTCACCACTAATGTGTAACTACCGTTCGTTGCTTTTATGTTATGCAATAGGACTGTTCTGAGTCAAGTCGTTGTTTCTCAATTTTTATTGATGGTTGTGCATAATTGTTACTGTTATTGTGAGGTCATGGGCCTATAATTCATTCCTTCGTTAACTCGTATACCTACGCCATTCCAGCATCATCTAGTGGCGTTATTCGCCATCAATTCTTCAGTACTAACATGTGAAGCGTTAGTACGCTGGTATGTGTCGGCAACAAACATGATTGTATTTTTGACAATGATTGTTTTTGTCACTAGTCCGTCATATGTATGCTTATGAATGTTCGAAATTTGCTTGAGCAAAATACGAGAAAGGCTACGGCATGTTTAATTAGCGACAGCATTGCACGACATCAGAAACGACGAGCTGCAGCCTTTCTAAGTAACTTGTACTAGGGGCACATCATATTCGGCATCCACAGTATGTTTTATATTCTTGTTAGACGGCTCCTAAATTCATTTGCATTTGTCCAAATACAAGGATAAAAGTCAATAACCAAAAAAATTATTCGGTACTTTCCCAACAAATAACGCTTGAAACCAAGCTAGATAGAGGAAAGTTGAAAAGTGAAAAAAAACATTTAGGGTCACATAAGTGGCTACTCAGCCTAAGTAAACTTTTTAAATGAGTATATCTCGTCAGATCTTACCTTAGAATACGATTGAGAATGAAATACATAAGCAGTTTCTACCAAGTCAATTTCCTCTAGTTGGAGTGTTGCTCTTTTCCTAGCTTCTTCAATTGCTTGTGAGCACGATCCTTTCAATTCAGCATATAACTGAAACCCATTTCTTTAGAAAATTTTTTTGGCATTATGATGTATTTTGGTACTATAAAGCTCATTCATAGGCCACAACTGTTATATCTAAGTTGGTTGTCCGCTAATCGATCGTACAATTTTTTCATTTCCTTCTTTTCATCTCAACAACGTGGAAAAAGTAATTAAAGAAATAAAAAGGCCAAATATCACTAAACAGGCGTAAAATTACACAGGCAAATAAAAGTTGACAAAATTAGCTACTAATCGTATGGTTTTTTTTTTTCTTTTGGAAAGGTACTTATGACGACGACAATGGGATAGGCTGAGAAAAAACGCCCATTACACATTACCTCGACGACTATGCCCTGTCCTCGATGATAAGCAATCAGATTGTGTACAGCATTGATATCACCTAGTTCTCCAATAACCTTAAAGGTGAGCACTTTGTGCGAGCTAAACGATGTTTTGAGCAAGAAAAAAATCAGGCAAAATTCTCCCACACTAGTAATCATTGCATATATTTATAAGGAAGAACCTCTTGTATTTGATCAATCTCCGTCGGTTTTGCAACAACTCCGTGAATTTTACTACAATTGGAAAAGAGAATTGGTAACCAGCTCCTGCATATCGTGATGAAGATAGTCGCTGCTCCAACTATGTCCCAGTTCTAAAACATCAGTTCTGTAAGATAACTGTTCAAAAGCAAAGCAGATTTTTCCTTTGTAACATTTTGAATGAATTAAAAACCTTATGAAGATATCTAGTTAGCAGGACGAATACGATAGCAGTTGTATTAGTGATTACATCGACACCTTGGTCTCTGAGTAGAATTCGAATTTGACACACATCTCGTCTACTAAAAGACTTCATCTGATCACTGCAAGCTAGGCTCGTATCACTGATTGAAGAACATATTTGAATGTACTTCAGATCTGTCGAAAACAGACCCGTGGCATAATGGAGAAAACTGTATACACCCATGGTTGTCTTTCTGGATACGAATTTTTTCTTTTTGTTATTTCTTTTAGAAAATAAATGCTAAGCAACATCGAATTCATTAGGTAGAATATTGGTTTTTCGGCTTCGCCAAAGGGTCGCTGTTTCTTTCTTGATCCTTCTCGATAAGTAAGAATTCAAAAGAAGGTAGCGTAAAATTGTGAATATTGTAGCCTTCATATTTAACGCTTGGATAATCAAAGAAGAAGTAAGACAAGACAAATGTATTGAGGTTCTACATAAGAGTAATTGGGCTTTGATGTTCCATTAGACAAATTATTCATCATGGGACAACATTCTCAAACTGTTAGGGAGACCTTTAGCGATAAGATATAGTAGAGCGCCCTTTTCCTCTCGAACTTGCTTATTATGTATGAATTCACCGTAACAATGAGCCAATGAAACTTACAAACTATTCAAGTTAAGATTTCTAAAGTAGATCGCAGCTCAGTTAACGCATCACGATGAATTCAGTGGCTATACTTTCTAAATTTTAACTTATTATTTACTGCCTACTCTTTTTAACGACAGAGTGGGTATATATTGCGAAATATAACTTTGGTGTGGTGGTGAACGCGTTCGTTCCCCACCGCGGACACCCGCGGTCCGGAGTTTTGCAAATATCTCACCAACATTGAAGTTATATTTTCTTTCTAATCATCTTAAACTCTCCTCAGTGGTTTTGAATTGAATGGATTGCTAAGAAGCATACCGCCGCTCGATCAGAAGAAGAGAGGCGACTAAGAAGCATATTTCCAAGAGGAAAACCGTTGAACGCCGAACTGTTTCACTCACCACAAGTCCATTGTATGGAATTATATCGACGTTAACAAGAACAGACGGTTACTACGGAATGAGAGTCAAATGCAAATGAGATTAAGTAACACCGTCATGTTTCCTTCCCTTACGATTTCTCCACCAAAATAATATCTTTAGAGAAAACTTTATGGTCATTCTGCTAATGGAGTAGACATAGCAGTCTAACAATTTTTAAGGTGTTATTCATAAGAAGAGACTAACCAACCATATCAAACAATAGAAAGAAAGAAGAGAAAAGCTCAAACTACTCGCTATTTGCGACAATTGAATTCATGGCAATGGTACTCCATAGCATGACCTTAAATTTGAATAAAAATTCCTCCACCAACGAAAACTTCGGCCAGCTTTCAGCCATTTGCTTCAGAAGTACTTTAAACAAGAACTCACACGTAGCATATTCCAAGTAGAAATAATTTTAACAGAATGTTGAGTGCAACAACTAGGATGTCCTCGAGCTCCATATGTGGGTCAAATCTGAAATCACCTAGAGTTAAAACAGAAGTATACCCAAAAGACAAGAGATTATTAAACTGTAGATTATGAATACCTCTTTTCCACAAATCTGTCAATGTCCTGAACAGCGTTGACAACTGCTAAGACAATCATAACAACTGAGGCAACTACCTAAAATTCGATAAAAAATTGTACTTGTAATAGCTTTAATTGCAAATAAAGTGAGAAGGGTTTGGAGTCCATCAATTCCTTAGAAGTCCGTCTCACATTTCACTTCATCAAGTATCATAGAAGTGGTTGGATGCATATCTGGCAAATGAAATAAGTATTTAGGGATGCGTATGTATGAAATCAAGATTGCTCTCATTTCAGACATGCGAAGCCCAAATTTTCGAAATTAGAGGGAGTGTGGGCGATTAGTTAGCACGGTGGATCTAAGCAACAGCCATACGCGCACATCTGGGAAACTCTAACCACTTCCTTACACGTTCCCTTTCAACTGAAGTAAATAATTCATTATAAGCAATACAATATAATAGAATACAGCCGATCTAATAAAATCTTGTTGAACCGCAATAAATTTTAAGCAAGTAAGTGCATACATTTGTAAGTGATTCTGTTGTTCGACCACGTGGATAGTGTTCAGCTTTTAGAACACGTGCCTAAATTCCACTAAGTTTAACGACGTAGCACAGTTGTAGAATAAATCAACCGTTACCTACCTGAATTCTTTGAACTAGGAGAAGAAAGCCGACGAAGACATCACCGAAGGTTTCTATCGTTGAGTTAGCAATTGAGAACGAACCTGTGTGATAGGCAGCGATAGCCTAGAAGTGGATGTGATGTTTCAAAAAAGAAAGGGCGAGAAATTAAATAGCACTTAGCTTCGATGAAAACGTCGTGAAAGTTAGTATAATCCTGATAGAACCAGATAGTTTGAAAATTAAAATAGCGACAGCGTTTCACGAGTTATATTTAAAATATCTCTGTTGCACGTTTTAAGGTCAGAAAAAGCGAAAGAATAAGTACAAAAGAGGTCGCCAACAAATATGGGACAAGAGGCGAAATGCTTATAAACTTGTTAATAATTTGCTGTGATAAAAATATAATAAACATACGAAATACGCAGCTTAAACTTTTCATGCTATGTTAGCTGGAAATTAGTACAACGTACTCAAAAAAGTCACCAATATCGCTCACAGAGGAATCTCATATCGGTTAGTCGAGAATCAACTTGGCGAGTCTCCGAATGATGGATAGAGGGTTAACTGCGGACCAAAAGCAACATTTTACATCGAATCCCTGTTCTGCCACAACGATTGGGTACACGCTGTTTGTGTGAACGAGGACGTTTTCATGCATGTGTACGTGGGTGTGTTCTCATTTATGCGGATTGTGTTCTCCGAGTCAATTCAACTAAAAGTCTGCAATCAAGTGACGAAAAAGTATATGGGAGACGGTTTAGAGTCACCTCAAACAAATAAGATTCTCGTGTTCTTTTGAAGAAACTGGAAAACTACCTATGAGTATACTCAGCCCTCACGTTCAGAGTACGGCAAGCAATACGTGGTGTCAAAAAGCTAGACACAGTAAAATAAATGAGCCTCATTATCCTGGCGCCGAAAGATCCCCCGATACAGCAGCGTTGAGCAGTGCGAGTACGGAGAGGCTGTTATAATCCCAGTCCAGTTCTAAGCTATCTAAATCGCAAGGGGCTGAGAAAAAGGGAGAGAGAAAAAAGTGATCGCCTTTACCTACAACGCATGCACCCTTGTATCTAAGTTCTCTATACAAGACTTGATCACGGAGGGAAAAACGATGAGATACGATGTCACCAGACTGTATGAGATGAGAAGACGCCACCCATTAAGCGCTGCCTATGACACCGGAGAAGAGGTGTTCTTAGAAACGTGCGACAACAAAGGAGTCGACGACGTCCGTGTTCTCAACAACGGGTCGTGAACATCGACTTCTTCAAACAACTAGCAATCTAAATCGGAGGTTAACGGTTGAAGAAATGTGGAGTAATATCGAACTTGATAATCTTCGTCGCCTACGAGCGGACATCGTGCCATGACGAAGAGGAATTCGAACCGTTCTATATGGACTTGGAGAAGCTCTACAGAGAAGACCATGCATTGTTTATGGTCATCATTGAAAACTTTATGTTTAAGATTGGACCCAGAAAAATCTCTTAATAACGTGACGCTAGGACCCATTGATGAGAATGGGATGAGAAGCTGTTTGAGTTTATCTTAACGAGTAAACGGTTCATGGTAACCTGCAAATCCAGAGACCTCACTCTCAACGAAGGACGTGGAAGTATCCTAGTGGAGAACATCAAAGAGAAAAACCCGTGTCACAGTTAGTCGAAAGTTTTTTTAACTGATGCTGATGTTGTCTCAAGATTCTGCACTTGGTCAGACCATCGCCTCCTTCGTGCAAGATTTTAATTCTCACAAAAGGAAGAAAAAATCGCTAAATTCAAAAAACCGAGTCCCAAAACTACCATCAAACGGGACGTATGCAGTTGATTAGTCGGCTACTGGAAAGATGCCGTTGACGTAAGAACATTGCCGAAGAATACGTTAGGCCCGTTCAACGTCTTCGCGTTAGTGCTGTGAAAGCTAGGAGTTCGAAGGTCACCAAGAGGTGTCCGCTTGCAGAAACATTTGAGCTAATACATCAGCATGAAATCGCACGAGCTATGGGCAACCGCCAACTCACGCTCGAGCTTGCAAAATAGTAGAGATAGTAGATAGAATGAAAAAGACCAGGAGTAATGGCCGAAGATGCAGAGGCTGGGAAACGCATTTGCGAAACCTACCAAAACATCAGTAATTACAAAACAAAAGTGACTGCACGCAGTCGTTCACACGGAACAGTTGCAGCTTTCAGAAAGGCGATGGAGAAAATCATTCACGAATTATATTCGGATTTGTTAATAGCCACGTGCTCTTGCCCTTATATAAAAAAAAGAGTGTAGATATATCGTCAAAGCCGGCCTTCCTTCCAAAATCCGACCGCCGATTTGCTCGATGAACAGTCGTTCAACTCTAGGTCCGAGCAGGATAAGGTCTGAACACATCAAAAACCTGTCGCCAGTTCTCATTAAATGCATTTTCTCAGTTATTCATACACTGTCTGTCAAAATAGATGGTTTCTACTCTATTGAAGAATAGCAAGACCGTGCTATTGTCGAAGAAGAGTGATCTCTACGAGATCGGGAACTATCGCCCAATCTGCTTCATGTCTGCCGTTTAAAAATTCTTCACTCGAATCTTATCGAATCAGCTTAAGCAGCATTGACAGAACACTTTATGAAGGACTACTATGAAAACAAGCATGGCTTCGAAAAAAATTCGGTATGGAGGACCACATTCACACACTAGTATGATCCAGTGAAAATAACGCGAGAGTATAAGAAGCCGCTCCGAAACCAAAATATCACCGAAGCATAGCGATACCATCTCGCTATAATTATTTACTGCCACCCTGGTAAACGTCATCGGAATATTGCAACGGGACAACATGGGACTGAAAATCGATGGTTGGCAGTTACATCACTTTCTCTTTGCTGATGACATCGTTCTTGTAACACCAAACATAAGCCAAGCGGAACGAATGACTGCCGACTTTGGAAAAGACTGTGGAAAAATTGGTCTTCAACGGAATTTCGCAAGAACGAGAAACAAAACGGTTTCGCATGCCCCATTCACGCTCAATGAAATGAATGTTTTCGATTGTTGCAGTTGCGTCTGCCTAGATCGGGAAATCAGCATGATGAGGAGCTTGGCTCCAGAGATGAGCACCAAGAAGCAAGCGGCTTGGAGAGCTTTCGAAAGCAACGAAGATATAGTGAGGAGTGCAAAGAACGCCCGACTTCCTGCCACCTCACCTTTTCGACTCCATGATTCTTCCCGCCTTAATGTATGCATCAGAAGCTTGGTCCTTATGTAACCAGGCTATTAGATCACTCAGCGTTGTAGAACGTGCAGGAGAAAGAACAGTGCTAGGAGTATCCAGTAATACGAAAGTAAGTGGGGATATACCTACGTCAACGACCGGAAATCAATGAGACCGTTCCATACGCTAATATGTCAAAGAAAAGGCGGCCCGGACACGTAAAGCGTATGTGTGCCATATAGTCGCAGACGACCTTCTGCTACCGGCGACGATGCATTTTGTAAGTTCTGGTGGGCTTAAACATATGACAACTGCTCGAAAACTGCAGAAACTGCAGAAGAAACCCGGTGTACTCATTCGTCCAACCACAAGGATAAACAGTTTACTCCATCACAGATTCGTGTGTCTGGATGAAACTTTTGCAGCAGAGACCCAAGCCCAAAAAGTCGGCAAAATGCACCAGAAATTTGAATGGCTGTGCACTACATTGGTCAAAATAGAGGAACCTTTTCTTCCCTACGATATACCGAGCTACGTGCCGCGCTAGCGAAAGTAGAACGAACTAGACTAGGAAATCACAATGTTTAACGTTTTGTTTTCTGCCTTCTATAATTTTCATGGCAGGTTACTAAGCGAAATACAACCACAACGTTGCTGAGATATTTGCAAAACTCTGGATCGCAGGTGTCTATGGTGGGGAACGAACGCGCTATTATCCTTTCCGGGGAGTAACGCGTTCACCACCACACCATGCGGGGCCTTCGTTTCGCCTGTCTCTCATCTATTTCTATCGATCTTTTTGCCACAGCAATCACCCGTCAGCGGGGTTGATCTGGGGAGCGCAAATCGGCAATTTCAATCGATCTTTTTTCCACAGCAATCACCCGTAGACTAGGAAAATTTGCCTCCTCTACCACATTTGCTTAACCTCTCGCCCACCGAACACCAGTTTTGAAAGCGTTTCGTCAACTTCCATTGCGGGAAGTTTTCGGAAGCAAAGTCGATAACCAAACTGCCTTCACCTCTAGGAGTGCACCTTTTTTGTTGCCGACATAAATAGACTTCCTTCTTCTTGCTAAGAGTGTGAAGATTCTGAGCGTTTTGTTGAAATTCGTCATTATTTCCAAACGATCTAGTAGAACAGCTCTATGCGTAATTTTTGCAGTTTATTGATTTTATTTGAGCCTTTTAAGTTGAAAGTCGAAGACTTGTAATGGGATAAAAATAAAAAAAGTTTCTGGGTGGCTGCTGAAAATATGGATGGCCTGTACGAGGATTACATCGAATTCTGGTATAAGTTCTGTTACTGTATTGCTTCTCTTTTCAAAAATCAATCTTTGACAAGAACAAGAGGAAGCATGGGAAAATTTCTGAGCAGCCCAAGAGTGGAAATTTTATCGCAGTGTAGCAAGAATTGTATCTGGCTAACACAGGTCGGTTGATTGTTACAAATGACCAGGTTTTTTCTAAGACGTTACATGATCGTTTGGATCTTAAAAGCCTATTTTTTTCAGTCACGTAAGAGCGCTATATGACTTATGCAGCTATAAATATGCTAAATGGCTCTCGACGGTGTTCTCGACTTCGCTGAAGGGAACCAAAGAGGATTTCTTCTATCAAAAATATAAATAGAAACAGTCTTATATTTAAAAAATGGAAAACAAAGTGATGAACAAACATATTTTTTAAACTTTTTAAATTTTATTTTTTTTATAATCTTCCACAAGTAAATGCGTAGTTGCCGGTGGACAGATTGTCTCTGCCAACATCAGTCGCGGATTAGGTGAAAATGCTGTCTACGACTGCATGTTCCCTCGTAGGTTCTAATATTTTGCCTCTAGTAAAACCTGATGAGACTTTCGAGGGTCAAAGACTGACACTCGTCTGCTGAAAGCCTAATGGGCTTCAACACTGACTAGAAATATCCCGGTGCAACCACAAAATGACGAAGGAATTTTTAATGGAAGGCGGTAGTTCTGTTTATTCCCGCGAAACGTTTATGCCTTCCAGTTTTTACGCAAAACGCAATCAGCTCAGTCAAGGTCGAACCAATACACCAATTAAAGTTGTCCGCTTTTCTGTAGATAGAAAAACTATGCTATAAACAAAACTAATATGGGCCATCTAACCGATCAACATGAGCTTTTACAAGAGCCAGCTTCACTGCCTGGTTAGACCGCTAACAGAGAAGAGGCTCAAGATGTTTAGAAGTTTACCGCTCTCACATCAGCCATAACCGAACACAGTTTGGGTGGCTTATTAGCAGATGACTAAAAATTTTAATGAATGTATGGCTTGGACGTTATAGAGCAGGATTTCCGTTTTCTCCCGAGATTTCAGTATTAATTCCCAGTAAGTCCGGTGGCATCTCTAACGCCATCACGTCGACAATCGAGTCGTTCCACGTAGTGGTCGCAATTCTAAGGACAAACGAACCTTATCTCTTAAATAGACGTTATAGTCGGTCAACACTGTGGTGACCGATAAATATTGTGCTTAATATTAAATTGCTGCTACATACAAAGCCATGGGGTTAAAGTAATTTGGAAAACTTATGTGAAAGGGCGGCATTAATCTCTCGTCAACGTAATATGAGAGTGGATTCTTGGGGAACTTTCCATTTATCACAGAACATTCATTTTAAGACCTTAATGAACATCCGAAGAAATCTCTACATAACCTTATCTTGAAACTGCTTCACCATTGAGAACTGAACATACCTTTATAACAACCAAAAAAATATTGCTCAAGTTAACAGTCATCAAAATGACCATGGTTTGCACTCCTTTGTCGAGTAATGGCATTGTCTTCTAAAAATTTTACTCTGACAATGCGTACTTTTCATCCTGATTAATAATTAAAGTTTAAGTTTTACGATTTTGGTCCATCTCACTGAGGTTTATGCCAACGAACATGTCCATCAAAAAGCAATAAGGAGAGAATTCGAAAAAGTTTGGCCATAATGAAGCGTTCTGCGTTGATCACTTCTTTCGGAGTATGCCATGGTTTCGATTTCATTATGTATGATGGAGGTGACTGAATGCATTTTTAACTTATACGACTACTTATGAATGTTTTTTAGCAAATAAAGTGAGTGCTTCCGTTTACTGCTTTAGAGAAGTCCGGTAACACTTAGCCGAGTTACGAAGCGTAGCCAACTTGGCTACCCCAAAATGCAGGGCGGAAGCAAAAACAGAGCTTTTATTGCTGGACGCCTGAAACCAATGCGTTCCATAGGGTTCCTGTACGTCGTAATGAAATGATACAATGTTGTTGTACCTGCAGATTCACGAGAATCTACAGACATTAGTAACACCGGAGGGGAATATTGTCCACCTAATTCAGCTTGTGAAATTACGTTAAAGCGGCGACACTAGTAATGTCTGTCTTTCTTAGCAACATTCCTTTTCAGCAATTGTACGACGAAGAAGATCAAACAGTTTCGTTAAACCATTGGAGAAAAGATGCATAATGACTTGAAAGAAGTAAACAAACAACCGCGGATTACTAAGCTACGTGAAATTTCAGCAGTAGAAAACACCGCAATGATGATAGTATCAAAGAAATATTATAGAGATGTGATATGCGGCTTAGAAATAAACAATTGTGAACTTATAAAAAACTGTATTAAGCTGGATGTTAAGCGAACAACAAGAGACCTGTCGACATAAATGCGAAACATCGAGACGAACAGCACAGAAATGACGCACGACGCTCACCATGTCATTTCAGTGAAGAGGGCTCACAAGGAAACACGTATCAAAGATGAGTGAAGGCGTTATTGAAATTCATTTATATGAGGCACTCTAAACTGCTTTGATGAATAATTTTCTTCTATCCGCGTCAATGATACGAAGTAGCGTTAAACGGCGTTAATATTTTGAAGATTAACCACTTCCATGGCGCAGACGCGGCATAGGGGCTTCCTTCCAGCAATTGATCAGCTAAGCTTCTCTCATCAGCTAGTTCGTTTTGCCAGAAAGAATTCAATTTGAAAGAGGCAGTGGTTTGTGCTGATTTTATGATAGTTTCTCATTTGTGTCTAACACTGGTTAACACGTCTCATTTGATGGAACTGGCAGATCAATCTTGAGAAGCGCCAATAATGTCGTTGACAGATCTAAACAAGCTCGACCTCACCATTGAATGTCGTGAGTTTACTAAAGGCTATTGGCGCTAGAGAGTCAAGGATTTCTTTGGGAACTGCCGGTGTTTGAACACCGTATCTAGATACTGTGAATTAGATACATCGAAAATGCCCGTTAGTATGACTTCACCATCTTTCTAAAGCTGAGAAATTGGTACAAAGTTTGTCTGGAAGGGCAGAAGCACTAACACGATACAACGCCATACACTCACAGGTATTTGTATAAGCTACATGTACATTCGACCACCTCCAATGATGGTTCATGAAGACGATTGAGTAGCGCATTCCTAAGGGATAGATCAACGCTAAATGCGTCATATTTTTATACTTTATGGTGAAAAAAGCAAAAAAAGAGCACTCACGGCAAAATGAAATCTATCACAAAACAGGCGACGATTTGTGTCCACCAGCATGGTCCGATCTGAAGAACCAGTCCGTGGACCGTGTCTGCTATTGCTGCTGACGGCTTTACAATGCTCTCAGTAAATCAGGCGAGTAATAAAAATTTCTGGCGTTGATTAGAAATTATTAAATTCTGACGATATAAAAATCGACAATGTGTGCTACATACTAGCAACCGAAATGAAAACGGTGCAAAAAGCTTGAACAAATTCAAAGAAAAGGATTTTTTTCAAAAATCAGTAAAGCTTCCATGCAAAGGTTTCTGTACTCTTAAATATGCTGGCAACCCTCTGTCTATTCATTCTCGTCAACGCAAACTTTTTCTCAAATTATACTTCACAAATAATAGAAAGTTTGAAGACGTTTTAAGCACCAACAAAATTTACAAGCTGTATGGCTAAGAATTAGCTCAAGATCGATTAACCACCGAGCTTAATACCCACTCTAATTTATCACAAACATATTCATTTGTTCACAGTTTCGATTTAAAACTATCATATCACAGTTTCGATTTCATAGTTTCTGTTCATAATAAAGCTTTAGATGGAAAAGTGTCCGCTGTAAACATGCTTTTTTGAAAGGTTGACTAATCCCGATTTCTGCATGCCTTATTCTTTATCGTTTGTTTATTATGGGAATATGCGTGCAAGCGTCGGATAGTACTACTATATAGGTCAGTAGCACTTTACAGTACCTATGTCTACTCCATTATTTTCTTTTTTTCAATTTTTTTCCTATTTCCTAATGGTGTGCATCTCATCGCGACTGACCGGTGTTTTACTGGGTGTCAAATGTCAAACTGCAATCAGCAGCGAGATGTTCCCCAATAAGAAATAGCAACGGACGAGAAAGTCGGCATTTCCATCTGAAGGACTACAGAGGATTAAACTGGTGTCGAAAGTTTTTGGTACCCTTGCCGCACAATAGTTGCCAGCTGGCATATTGTGATGACCTCAGGAAGCGCTTTGAGACTCCAGAGAGACAGCATTTACTCAACAAGCAAAGTGCAAAATCTCGAATGGAAATTGTTAAGGAGTTCGCGCAAATCTAAATGGCCCGTGGCGCCCGGCAATCCAAGTGTTCAAGTGAATATGTAAGACTGCTGCTTCAAAGCAAAATAGCGATTTTATTAAAAATAGTCTATTGTATTTAAATAAGATATAATAAAAATAGACAATATGGTTATATGCAATTGCTATTACACAGGTCTGAGATATATTTTATTAGTAAATCGTAATATTTCCTGTCTATGTATTCCCGCTTAAGAATTATGTGCATTAAATGCTTATATCAGATAAGATATGCCTGATACAGTGCCCATTTTCTTTCCAATTCGTCCTTACACATTGTCAACCGCCGATAAGGAGGGAGGTTCGCAACATTGCAGCCAGGTTGGTAACTACATGTCGTTTTCTGTTTTGGTTTAGCACTACGCGCACTTCCAGGTAAAAAAATTACAATTATTCTTTCTTCGTGTGAAAGACTAGGAGGTTGAACATGTGCTGTACATTTCTGCTTGCAACCAAGGGACACCGTCTGAGCGTGGTCAAGGAGGATACCATTACAGACGACAGGGAATACAGTACACCACTTGCATCATTAACTTTTTTAATCATTAATATGTTAAGCTGCAACAAACCGCAGTTTCTAGACTGATTAGAAAGGTAATAAGACACATTTCACAAAATAAAATCTAAAAACATGAGAATAAGATGTGATAAAAGCGTGGATAAAAAAGCATGATTCCAACCACACGATATGATGACTTCTGAACATTTGTTAGCCGACAACCACACAAACCAGTAAAGAACAATCCAGTCATACAAGGGTCAAATAGTAGGAGAGTAAAGTGAGAAACTGAAATGTGTTGATGAATCTGGTGAGACGTTGATTACAAACATCGCAGTCATCGCGCCGTTATCGTACGGACGGAGTTGTGGCGCTGATTTTGATCAGAGGAACAACACTGACTAGGACAAATATTAAATTTGAACTCAAACTAGTATAAAACTCTCATCTAGAGTGCTGTTCAAAAAAAAAGGTGACAAAAGAGAGACTATTACGACTATTAAGTGGACATATTCGATTTACACTGCTCATCTTTCTGTTTTCAATTTATCCTCAAGTATATTGTAAATTTATGGAGCACCAGTACGTCACCATTTCGTGAGGCAGTATGAAACAGAAAATTATATGTTACGCTCTTCTTGTGACTGTTGAGAGTTGTAAATTTTTTCCCAACGTTTTTTCAACATCGGGCTTTCATTCATGCGTATGTTAAGCACGGAGGGAGATTTCGTATATTTCAACTCGACACTCTCCGAAACACCGTGATTACTGACCCCATAATTTTGAAAGCAGAAGTAAGTATGCAAAGCTGGCATTAACTTGCCATTCGCTGATTGCAAAGGGATGAATCGTTTGAACTAACATGTTGAACATTGATTAGTTCGAAATCAACTAGTGATAACAGCTCATTTTGCTTTAGTCAAGTGAACGCGAACAAACAAATTGACCGCATCGATTAAGAGAGCATGGAAGGACCACTACATATTGTATATTGTGTTGGTTACATACAGCCTTGTTACCATTCAGTAATCTATCGAAGCTAAAATTGCTTCAAAAAAGTAACGGCAATACTTTGTTGAAAGCGTTCACATATGGAAAGTTCTGTTTAGATGGCTTTGTTCAGTGAGGTTTGATGCTGTTCTGCTTAAACAATGGTGTTCATTGAAGACGGATTGTTAGCGGGCGTTGGATGGTAGATAAGAATCCATGATTCAAAGAACCACAAAGCCAGTTATTCAATTGTAGTTGTAGTGGTGGAAGTGGAGAAATTCAAATGGCTTTTTCTTCAAAGCGCTACAATTCCAGTAAATGTCTCATTCCTTACTCTTACTTTCGTGAAGTTTATTTTACTGAAGAGATATCCAACAGCACAGCAGAACTTGTATCAGAAAGAAATTGGCATCCAACTTCTGAATGCAGAAATTCGCTCAATACTAGTGATTTTACTTTCCTACCAAAAGAGATCCTTTAACTTGAACAACAGGAAATATTTAGAAAACAATTCAATAAGGACATAGTAAAAATATGAACATGCTGCGAAAATTAATCGGATTGGTTTTTTACACGAGCTGACATCACATATTATGCAGGTTTCAGCACAACGTTCGTTCGATTCGTTTTTTGAATTCGTTATTCACAGTGTTGTTTGGAATTTGCATGTGTGTTATGTCACTGAAAACTGAATTTTATCTTTTTTATAAACGTCAGTGAGTGCCAGTCGAATGATTTGCACTGGAACACTAAAGCAGTCATCCTAGGATATGCTCAGGTTTTCATCAGAAGCATTTGCCTGCCTTTATGTATCCGAAGAGAGTCTTCATTAATAAGTTTGCTACCAATTTCGAAAATAATCAGAGAGACAGTGTTTGCTTAGCTAGGGAAGGATCGAACCAAGGTCTTGAGTGTATTGAATGGCAATTAACGTTGTAGGATCCACAACCCTAAAAATTTGAATAGTAAGAACGGCATAAAAATCAACATGTTTTTCAAAAAGGAGTAGTAGATGGAGGATAAGCAAATTTACTTCGATCTTGACAATATATCAGAAGGTAAGGATCGACCAAATAAATACGAGAGTTTCTTAAAGTTGCGACATGGCCTTTCCCTAACTGTAGATTTGCATAGCCATTTTTACACTGAGTTCTAAGCAGGAAACTGTTAGAAGGTGCAAAAATGGGTAAGTCTGAAGAATGTGAGTTAATCAGGCATAAATTACTTTTGAATAGTAAGTAGTGCTTCCTCTCAGTGAGTTTGGTCGTGGACATTGGTAAAATATTCCACACTCCTTACTTCATCAAATCACTTCTTCATGCTCATTCTTAGTCTTTGTGGATGTAACAAAGAGGAGAAGTTAGAAAAAAAACAGAATAAACAGCAGCTCCTATGAATGCTTGCTTTTCAACATCAAATGCAAAAATGAAAAAAAAACCAAGTCAAGTTGAAGAACGTAACATATCGGAAAATTCACAATGTTTCAAATTTTATTTACTGCTTATTCATCCTCTGTGGAAGGCTGTAAGGATCAAGGATTAAGCTCTCAGCGTTGACCAATTTCTGGTGCATTCACTATATCCATTCGACTTTCTTAAGCGTCTTTGGAAGTGATTGAATGCTTTGGCCTATGCTATGACTAGCAATGGGCTACCGATTCATCGAGCCCAGTACTGCTATCCCTGAGGCGCAGGGTCGATCCCGTGTGTATTGCAGAGCGCCTCTGACCAATGGGTTTCACAAGCGCCTTGGAAGGGAAAGGTGCTATGCGAAATACATCCACAATGATGCTGAAATATTTACGAATTTTAGACTCCAGACCAGATTCGAATACTCGAATACCCTTCCCGGAAGCTCACCTGCTTTCCCACACACAACTCTTGGCCTGCCTTTCTCTCAGCCAATTACTCTAATGGTGCACCAGCACTGGATGATTTCGACCGCACCCTTGAGTTTACCAAGACCAAAGCAGATTTTTGCTCTACAAAGCACTTCCTTAAATGAGTGATTGCTGATAGGTCCAAAGAGTGAAAAATTGCCCAAGAAAAAGGCAGAACAAAGACATCGGTTGGTGAAGTGAATAAGAACATGATCCCTCGGAATGGATAATGGAGGGTTCGAAGCGCAGGTGAGGTTCTGAGTTTTGCTCATATCTCAACAACATAACTGCATCAGAGAATTGTTCGTTCCTCTAAAGTCACCACTCGGAAAGGCAGATGCTTCGTCTAAACGAAAAAAGTCGACTAACACGAACGCTCCTTTCACTGTATTTCTCCGATTTGAATAGAGAGAATAACATGTGATTTATGGACGCACCAAACCTAAAAGGCATTTTTTAGTGAATCCGATTATACAGGAGATGGACGTCGCTTTCACTTAAAAAGGTGGTTTTGCGCGTCACAGTAAACTTCGAACTATATCGACAAAACAGAAGATAGCACAAAGTTTATGCAAGTTGGAAAAGTTACCACTGCACAAATGAGAACATATTTCTACCGCTTGCATCACACGCCTAGCCTGTGGGTTTTTAATTTATCGTTTAACTCGTCTAGAGACCAGTGAACTCCATCCGTTCCCAGGGAGTACCATAGTTGTTCCTTTGGCAGCTACTTGTACTTGGGCGTCTACAGGGTCGTGCCTTTTAGTACCAAGATTTTTCTATCGCTAGAGCGTATCCATGGAGAGGTTATTAGACTATATTGCTGTCAGCTTTCTCTTAACTAGACGTGCAAATAAAAATTCCGAGCTCCTTACCAGATCAAAGGATCATGCTACAGGAATGAACCAACAGCTTTTGTACGTCGAAAGAAACTCGACAGCCAGCATCTCTCGCCCGTGATGAAGCATTAAGCCATTGCAGCGTGATTGTATGGAGGTATACAATTTCCAATAAAATTTAAGTCGAGAAGAACGAACAAAAATCTGCTAGTTTTACGAGGAGTGGAGGCACTTTTTCGTTGGAGTATTTGTGGAGGTGGGAACTTAGCAGTGTTACATAAGAAAGTTCCTTAATAGCTCATATAGTCTATCTGTGTAAGATATTCCTCCGCTTTTAAACATGTTCAGAACCCAAGTGCTCGAAAAATTAGAAACAAAAATTTACATATGTATTCTTTCTTTGATGAGCTTACACGAGGTTGATAATGATGTTTATTTTCGGCTAACGTTTCGACGTCTTCGTCTTCCTCAGAGCCGACGATCCGAGTCGATGGTCCTCGCTTGTTATTCGTCTCGACGTGGCAGCTTCGCCTCCGTGTCGAGTCAGGTCTTCTTCAGTGAGCCATCTCCTCCAATCCTTACTCAGTGATGCCCTTTTATACACGATGCTGATGGTGGATATAATGATAATGTCCGGTGATAACAACTTGTTTTTCTTCCGGACATAATCACCGCGCGCATCGTGCAGAAGTCGGTGTTATTATAAGCTAGCACAAAGCATAGTAATATTTCGAAACTGACTCTCCTTGAACCTCGGTATCACTAATCAATATGTATTCTTTCTTTGATGAGCTTACACGAGGTTGTTAAAATAAAATAAAATAAAATAAACATCATTATCAACCTCGTGTAAGCTCATGAAAAAAAGAATACATATTGATTAGTGATACCGAGGTTCAAGGAAAGTCGGTTTCGAAATATTACTACGAAAATTTACACTGAAGATTTCAAACACAAACGTGGTTTAGAACAGCTGATATACAAAGATGGTGTTGCAAACGTCAGCGATATATTGGCGAAAACCATTGTGTTCTGCTGTACGAAATCCCTGCTTATTCAATTTTTTCGCCTTCGAAATACGATCCTATACGTAGAAAAAATGAAAGCAATACGTTCGTTGGCTTTAGAAGATCCGGATTTTTTCTTATTGGAATGAGGAAACTTATCTCTTGTAGGCTAAAACTTGTAGATTCCAATGGCTTTCATTGTAAGTAATAAATGTCAGGATGAGCTATGGGAAGTTGGCTTAGACACGATAGATGTCACCCTTTTCGCACCAATACATGGTCTTCAATATATGTCGGCGATTTGGCGTACAACGACGTTCGTATTTTCTACTTTGAGAGAAATTTGGGTGAATGCACTCTGTGTTTTCAAGGAAAGCCATGGAAATTCTTGTACTGCACTTTTGACAAGATTTTCCTCCTTTTCAGATTTCCAAGAGTGAAATTATTTCTGGTTATTAAGGTATTATTCTTCCACGAAACTTTATATATTTTTAGTAGTTTTTTTCTTCTGAAATAGAGGTGTGGACCTTTCCTTCGTGAGCACTGCTGGTTATTTTCGCCCTTCAATTCACTCGTAAGGTTCAGTTGTAATTAAAAATTCACCGCAACATACAATTAAATTCCAACTGAAGATTTCACCACTACCAAAAGAAAAATTTCATGTATTTGAATTAGTTAGAGATGTTTCTATTAAAGTATTTGTTTCTCAAATAGCAGACGAAATGCTTATAGAAGACGTTTGCTTCCCATAGTCATTACGACAAGAGTCTTTCAATGATCATAAGATACTATTAAGATATTGCTCTATCTTCAAGGCTGGTGATGAGAACACAAGTATATCATTAGAGGTAAAGGTGATGACTTTACGAAGTTTTCTTTTTCAGTAAACTAAGTTCGATAAATAAACACGGAAACCAGCGCTGCATACGATCGTAGAAAACCTCAGATAAAAATCCGCTAGAGAAGTAGAAATGTTTCTCGTCGGAATGTATTTGATCACTATCACGAAGAACAGAAATGCTTAAGCCTGTTTGTTGTTGGAAGGAAAAATGAGGTCAAATTGAAATTAGCTACCATATTATGGGCCAATTAGAGTAATTGCAGAAAAAAACAAAAAAAAGGGAAAAAAAGCGATCCATACGCTTTCGAAATATCATACCTCGAGTTAAACGAAGAAAAATATTAACCAGACTGAGTTATTCCGCTATTGTTGCAGAAGCACTAACGACTGTTTTCTCCGTAGAAAAAACTTGCAATGTGGTAAATAACAACGGAATCATCTATTATATTCCTATTCGGTCTTAGATCCAGTAGATAGATGTAACTGTGAAACTAAAAAAAGCCGTAGTTTAGCATTTCACAGGTAGTTGTACCAGTTTCAAATTCCGACCTTCGTTTAATATCAGCATGGATGGTCACTGTCTTCGTTAATTGACAAGCTTGCGTGAGGTTGCCTTAAGGATTATTCTTTCGGCTTTGAAGAAGTCGACGGCGTTTAAACATTAAATAGTATAAAGTATTGCAATATCCTCAAATCCAAGGGCCCATATATATTATCATTCGCATATTTCAACATTATAATCAGTCTTTTTGTAACTAACAGTCTACATGAAGGACTGGATCACTACGCTTTTTACAAGCTTATAATTCGATTCGATAACAGCAACCGTTGCGGAATTCTGGAATAAATGCTATGTTTGCCTTTGCATACTCTAATTTTCAGCTGCCACTCATGAATCCGTCCCTTCTAAAAGGCCGTCATCGTGGTGATTAATGCATGAGCCCCAGTGCTTCAATACGGCACGAACACGTGGACATCCTGTAGGTGTCGGGCGCCATAAGAACGATTATGAATTTTCCACATATATTTTTATCATTTTCTGGAAAGAAAATGCTTTGCTCAAGCTTCATCCTTTCTTAAGAATCTTTATTTGTTTAGGCAAGCACTGTTAATGGTAAATGTAGCGACAAGTTCCAGCGTTATGAACACAGTTCCATAATGTTTGTCCGCACTAGCCTTCGTAGAAGCTTTCTCTGATCATAGTGTTTTTATAGAACAAGACAAAAAAATGAATTGGCGAAAAGTGTAACCGGCATTTGTGTTGGCATATTTGGACTAGAGTAGAGGTGCAGATAACAAGTAACTTCATGATTTCTGACTTGATTAGGTCTTCACATGGTAGATTCTTGACAACTGCATTCTTATCTTCTAATAGATCTAAGTGGAGGAAATTGTATTCTTCAGTGAAGGGTGTGACGTCTCATTTAGAGAATTATCGACGCTCGTTGATCTGGATCTTAGCTGTGTACGAAAATTGTTGAATGGGTTAGGCGTAGGCAAAGATAACACCACTCTTTTTTCTCCTTCCTCTCCACTCTTGTTCTCATTCCTTTTTCTCTCTCTTTCTTTCTCGAACGCATCATCTCGGACGGCTTCAAAGTTGGGACCAAAGCGGCATATCAAAGGACATTTTGTAGAAGGGAGGATAATCCTTTTTGTTCGCATAGTGCGAAACAGTAACAAGTTGTCTAATCAGGTTAAATGCCGTCGCCATGCTGTTTTTGCGAACTTTTTTTCTTAGGTGGAATTGAGTTGCTTTACATATTCTGTTTACTCCATAAAGATCCTAATTCATAGGTGTTTAGCCAGGTCGGCCACATTTCATTCAGAGCATGCTCAATGTATCTTCTTTGCAACCTGGTATTTACCACCTAGCATCCAGAAAAACGGTGATGAATTAGGTCGTGTACCACGTGCAGCTCTGGGAAAACGGCATAACCAATTAAGCGCTGTGGCATCCGAATGGGCTGAAAGTGTAAGAAACATGGCGTTCACTCTGATGCATCGCTAATGAAATCGTACGAAGAGGTCATATATTATTCCAATAGACGACGGTGCGTTTAGGGCAATGAGTCTTCTACGTGCGAACTTCACACATTTTAGCCAAATCAAAGATTATGGATACTTATAAGCTATACGTTAAATAGTCGAATGTTTTGAATAAATCAGTGTTTTGTCTTGAGGTTTGACGTTCAACAGAAAATTTATAGTCAACCTGAATGTAAGAGCATTTTCACAGGTCTTCGTTATCTCTCACACACCTGTGATGGACAATGCCACTTTCCACATGACATTTATTCTTGAGGGTTGCGCACCCTTGATAGGATTGCGTTCTAATCCGCTGTCGCCTACTGTAGAAACGAAGGAGGCGGGGTTATCTGCGACGCCTTGTCCAGCCCCTTCACATGCCGCGTCTTTTCTCCGTCGCCTCCCACTTAGATTACCTACTTTCTCTGAAAAAAAATTCCCCAAAACATTTAAGATAGGACGGTCTCTTGTAAAAACGCATTTTTTGCGCTAGTGCTAGTCGGCCTTCTTAAAACATGCTATCAGGGCTTTTTTTGAACGTTATAAAAATTATGCACCTCATACTCACTTCATTGAAAATGTCAAACACGTCGGTCTTTTATTTCAAAAAACGAACCATTTTTTAAAAGTACCGCATCTTTTTTAAAAGTTTCAGGACCGTTTTCTTCTGGTCATCATTAAATAAGGACGAAATTCGGTAAAGGCTCCCCATTTTTTCAGAGCGCCAGAATCTGAAAAGGTGGCTAATGTTATTAGCAGTGTTGGCTTCACTGCAATTGGCACATGCTGCCTATTTCTCGCAGGTGATCATACCTATGAAATTTCCATCAGAGCAACCAGTATTTATGACTTCCTCGATTTCAGTTCTCAATGCGGGAACCTGACCATGATCCATGCTATGAGCCCACTGGACGGCCAGTTAGATGTGTACCGGAGTTTATTAATGCGGCTTTTGGTAAACCGGTCATCGCTTCAGATACTTGTGGTATGAACGGTCCATCCAGGTATAAATGTATATGTATTACATCTTTGAAATTTTTCGGCTTTTTTTGGAACTTTGTCATCGTTCGACGTAATTCGTCAAATTTTCTTACGATAACTTTGTGCTATTCTTTAGTCTTTTCATCATTAAATTAGCGCGAAAGGGACGAGGAGTCCCATTGCGATTGATGAGGACATTACGAACCTAGGTCTTTCAAAAGAATTGCTTACTAGAAAAATCGACTTACAACGAAACCGTTCAGGTTTTGCACCATAAAAGAAGGCGATGATGGTATAATGCGAGAAAGATGTGAAACATGTGATGCATCAGCGCCAGAGCAATCACACCCTGCTTCACTGCTCACCGACTTGAACTCTCCAGGAAATATGACTTGCTGGGTGTCGGAGCCTTCACTCAATCCTCAAAATGTTTCTCTTACTTTGTCACTGGGAAAGAAATTCGAGCTTACTTATATCTCGATGTATTTCTGTTCACGCTTGCCTGACTCTATGGCATTGTATAAGTCAACTGATCATGGCAAGTCATGGATTCCATTCCAGTACTACTCTTCTGATTGCAAGAAAACGTTTGGAAAGACACCTGACGTTGCCATAACAAAACATAACGAGCAGGTTTATATTTTAAGAGCAATGAACCACAGCTGTCAGAAGATATGAGCAAATTGATGTTTTAGGAGGCAGTGTGTACAAACGCACATAACATCGCTCCAGGTGGGAACCGAATCGCTTTCCCTTTCTTAGAGAATCGTCCATCAGCGCTACTATTTGAGTCATCTCCTGTGCTTCAAGACTGGGTGACAGCCACGGACATACGAATTACTTTCACACGTTTGACTCCTGATCAGGTCAGACCATTCCATCATTGCTCCATAAACAGTCTCATCAATCAAGGTATTAGCTAGATGACTGTTCTCATTCAGAGGAATCTATACGGCGTATCCAATAATGTGGAAAAATTATCAACCAACAATACTAGTGATACAAATAAACAACGCTACTTTTACTCAATGGGAGAGCTGGCAGTAGGTGGTAGATGCAAGTGCAATGGTCATGCCAGCCGATGCATATTCGACAAGATGGGCAGGGTATGCTGTTTGAGTTATGTGAATTGTGATGTGGACAATCAACAATGGATAATTTCAGTTCACCTGTGACTGCAAACACAATACAGCCGGAACGGAGTGTGAGACATGCAAACCGTTTCATTTCGACCGTCCCTGGGGGCGAGCCACCTCACAAAACGCAAATGCTTGCGTAGGTAGGAAAACTGTGAATGATGTTGATTGGAAATCTTTTTGATGTTCGTTGTCTCAGGGTTCATTATGAAGGGTCAAGTTGACTGAAAAAGTCTTTCGACCAGTTGAAAATTGCGCTGCGCGTTCGCTTTCATTATGTGTTTCGTGCATGTCTTGCATTTTCCTGTTTCGTTTGTGGACACACTTTTAAGGTTGTTGCATGATCGTTTCACTCATTGACGAACGTCCTTCTTCGGGTTTCAGTGTTCAAGCAGAGCACGCAAAAAAAGAGATCGTTTGAAAAAGAAGCCTATGTTGGTGGTCTGTCATGCGTTAATAATGGTCGTTTTTGCTTATGTGGTAGCTTTTGTTTGGTAGACAATTTGTGGGGTAGAATGGCGTGCTATTGACACCTCTGAAGGGGAAACGGCTCACCGGCTTTTGTATCGTACCACGCGGCCACTTCCGTCGACCTCGTACTATCCAAATAAGAGTTCGCACCAGCACGAGAAGAAGAATGCCTGATCGCATGTTTCACCACATCCACTAGAAAATTTTGTAGCACGGTTTTCATAATTCGTTTATCTGTGTTTCTGCTCCACCTCTTTTACTAACTAATCATTTTAATGGTTGTCCACAGCAATCGTTAACGAAAATCTTCCATTCTGTCGCTCATTTCGAGTAGGCCATCGTTCAAAGCATTTACCGCTGTTTTTTGACCCTCTCTGCCTCATCCGCCTGAATATTATTGTTCTCGCAATAAATAAAAGTGGATTAGCACGCGCTAGAGGCGGCAATGGCTTGTCCATGAAACCCTTTACATTTATGACGCTACCGGGTGGTCAAGAACGTTGAGATCTATGAAACAATTGCTTGCATTTTTTTTTACCTTTTTTAAGAAAAACTGATATCAAACATCCCATATTCTAGCGATTTAGAGCTTGAAATGGTTGTTGATAACTGGGTAATTGTGGGTTAAGCTTACACGTCAGGTGATAGCGATTGCAACATAGTGTAATATAATGACTTCGTCAATTTTCTTGGTACATATTAAAGTCTTTTAATTTTAGAACTTTTTTACGTGCTCGATGTGTGCTTTGTTAATAGATTTAGTGTGATCAAATGAATTGTGACAAGTGAAAAGCCGACCCGCTTCAATACGGTAGTCGTGCGCGAGCGCAGGTGATGGGTTTATTGTTCTCAGACCCCATATTAGCCAGCAATAAACAAATCGGCTAACTCAAATTTGCCTATAACAAGACGAACAAGTTGAAACAATTAACACCTTTCCATGACTGCCGTAGTGAAATGAACTCCACTTAACCGAGAGATTTTTTGTGAGGGTCGAACGCAAATGTGAACGTGAATGTTGTCGAGAGGCAGTGAAGATAGCGTCTTTGCGGCAAGCAGATGTGCTGTAAATTATCCCATCTTAAAGATAGTGAATGTTCTTAAGCTCAACCACGATCATCCATTTATGATTATGCATATTGCAGCGTGCAACTGCAATCTGCACGCAAAGCGATGCCGTTTCGATCAAGAACTGTATCAACTCAGTGAGAGCCGGTCCGTAATTTAATAAAGTTATGAAAGCGTTTTCCTATCAGGTGCTAAGGTTACACTTCAGAAGTGGTGGTGTGTGCATAAATTGTCGGCATAACACCATTGGACGTAACTGTCATCTTTGTAAGCCAGGATTCTTTCGTGACATCAGCAAACCTATTACCAACAAGAAAGCATGCAAAAGTACGTTTTCCTAGCATTACAATTATTTATAAATGAGAAGAAACAATTTCGATGACCTGTAATGACTCAGAACGCAGTTACTGGTTGAACACAATGTAGACATGTGTCACGCGTTAGTGACGACGCCTTTTTGTATTATCGGTTAAGCACGAATAGTTTTTTTTTTTGAGACTGATCAGTGAATTTTTGGGATGAGATACTAAGAAAGTCTTCATTAAGTGAAAATCGGTCAAAGTTCGCATTAAATATGGCATATTTCCAGATTCGGTAAGACGATAGTAATTACGTCGGACAGACCAGAGGGTTTTTTTTATGTGTTGGTACGCGCTCGTTTATCAAAATGGTGTTCATAACCTCGGAACATGCAATACGATTAGTTCTTTTTACGACTGTTATCCTCATACGATGCGCGTTCGTTTTATAACCGCAAAGAAGTGAAGGGAAGAATAGAATAGCCGAATGTTGATAATTTGAATGTAAAATTACATTGACCCTTAAAGTTACAATGGTATCGGCTCTGCTAAATTAAATACCTCAATTGTCCCATATTGAGAGGTTATTGGGTACTCACTGGTCAATTTCAGCCACCGGCCTATTCATTTGGACGAAGATTGAATTTCTGACCACCATGTTGCAAATGGCACAGAATTCTATTCAATAGTTCTTCCTTCCAAGGGATAGTCGTAACAAGCACTTCTAAATCATGTTGCCGAATCTAGAAAACAGACTAACGAAAATTATGTTATGATACATCGTTACACATGGAGATTTCATTACCTTCGCTAGGGCTGGCAGTTCCTCTACGATTTGTGCAGTAACTTGCCACTTCTGGGTATGCTTCGTTAGATCGATGCCACTCTCTGTTAACTGATTGAGAGCTAAATCCAATTTCGCTGATCCAAAAATTCTATCTGGATCTGGGAATGTTTGGTTATATATCTTGCTGGTGAAACCTTTCTTGCTTGCAATACGATGATTTATGATGTTTGGTCAGCGTTGTTTTTTCCCTGCAAAACCTGCAATAGTATCATGTGGTATTTTGAGGTGCTGATGATAAGCGCTTAATTTGAACACAGTTGTGTCAGATATCTCTATATGAACAGACAGACAAAAGAGCTGACACTCTACTCGTTCCTGTTGGCAATCGGGTTCCTCGACAAATTGCCCTCCGGCAGCGACTGATCGCTGGTGATCGATGTGCGTAACGCGATGCGTCCGTAAAACATCGAGTTACACAACCTCGGCCTAGATTACAAGCTGCTGCCATCGACTCCAGGGAGAAGAATGGGTGGGAGGGTATGTCATTAAATGTTCATGGACCGTCTTCCGCTCGAACTCGCCCCCAGTTATTCGACGAATTCTATTCCAAAGATCACGTCGATCTCCAATTTTCCAATAATTTCACTCATACTTAAATGTTTTTTCTGAATCAGCGAAGTTATTTGGGTTGTTCATTAACTATCCAACTTGTCTCTAGCTTATTAACAATATATATGCATATATATCTAAAATACTCCATATCTGAAATGAAAACGGAGAAAATCTGGAAAGTCATGGAACGGCTCACCATTTACTGAATTAAAAATTGAGTGCGATAGAGTGCTCAACCGGAGTCGGGTGTTTAGGGAATCTAATCTTCTGAAAAATCCAGTAACCTCATGACACCACAAAAGCGAGTAGCAATTATGCAGTACTAAGCATTTATACTCGTATTTTATGGTGTATTAATTAATGAGTGTTTCGAAATTAAGACATTTAAAGCAATAAATCTTCGACAGGAAACCTTTTACAGGGTGCTAAGTGAATTGTGAATTTCGTTCTTTTTCCTTAGAAGTGTTTAGAAAAATAAAACAAAATAAACTGTCTACTGAGGATAAGTCGTAGACTTTTTTTTACATAGGAGCAGTGGGGCCCAAAAAACACAGGTCGAGATCACCACTACTTTCTAACTTGCCTTCTCAAGTCAATTCGCACACAACTTCAATATTCAATTGTTAAAGGTTGTGGCTGTCATCCAGTTGGATCACTAAGCAAAAGCTGTAATCAGACGTCTGGACAGTGTGTTTGTAAACAGGGAGTGACTGGGTTGACATGCAACCGATGTGCAAAAGGTTATCAACAGAGCAGGTCGACCATAACTCCATGCATCAGCAAGTTTTACTCGTTCTTATCCTAATTATGTCAAGATGAAACTGGTTGCTCATAAGAAGTGCATTGTTGTTCCTCGGCTAATAGCTAATTATCGCAATGCGGAACGGCGCAGGCCGGCTTTAGTTATCTTAGACGACGTTAATCCTTCGTTACACAACGTGGAAAGCCATGTTCAACAACAGAAACAAAACAACGAAACTAAACTTTTACCGGATAATTTCGACCGCAATATTACAAATCGTCTCATCAAATCTTTGTTCCACTTTAGGACTTCCGGTGAAGGCTAGCGGCTCTGTCACAGGATCCGCCGAACAAGGTGCCATCTATTTTCCTTTACGAACACACACGCAGACATCAAGGCCATTACGAATTTCAGTTGATGAAGCCCCTTTCAAAATCGATAGAAGATGGTAACCTTGTAATGATTCCTTAGCGTACTTTAGGAGAATGTCCCAAATGCAGAGTTATGCCGAAACGGTTGAATCAGAAAAAATATTGCAAGCGAGATTACGGTAATTAATAAATCGATTTCCTCTACTATTTCTGTTTTCGAGGTTGCATATTGTTTTTCAGCCTTGCAAATCGTAGTGATAGGCAGAGAAATGGTGGACGGTTGGGCGCGATACCGTGTGGTGGTGGAGAACATGTTCAAGCGTGGTATGCGTGCAAGACGAGGAGAAACATCACTCTGGATGTCTACACATTCGGTGATGTGTAAATGCCCGAAAATTCGGATCGGTCATCGATACATACTACTTGGTTGGTTTAAGCACACTTGCTTTGTTAAAAAAAACGTAGGACAAATTCAAAAGTATAACACTTTTGTGATCCAAAATTCAGTTTGCCTTTGTTGACGAAATGTTGACCGGCTGTAAATTGATCCTTCCCATCGATGTAAAAATGCTGCACGAAAGTATCAGGATAACCACCCAGTCTTCTCAGGAGCGGGGAAGATAAGTTTTCTGCCTCATCAGATCCAAAGTCAATGTTTGGAACAATCATTGATTGCGATGCCAGCACACTCTTAGAAATGCAGGCTTTTTTTCACTTTTTGCATGGTATCGATTCATAGAACAGTCGAGGACAATTCTGCTGAGAATACCCACCGTTGTAATAATTATTCAGTAGCATGTATTGATAGCATATCATTTTTCCTCGCGATTGCTGAACAAGAAAACGACACATTCATATTCCAATGCCGAGGTTAAGAGAAAGTCGATCCCGGGAAATATCATTTTCTTTCAGGCAAAGTATATTCCTAAGAGACATGAGTGAAGGTTGCTGCGACAAACAGCGATTAATTGAAAGAAGCAGTTTTAATATGAATGTACGGCATTGCAGATGAATCGCAATCTTTTACAAGGTCACAAGAGCATTTTGCTGTTCGTTAGCCGATCCAATTGTTGTTTGTAGCAGACCGTGCTATGTTTAGGCGTTTCTGTGTGATGTGAGAGACAAATTTTCGAATTATGCAAATTTCTATGTCACATCGATTACGAGCGCGTTCGGCGACGACAGTTCGACGTGTTTCATCGGTCTCTTGGGATCGCCAAATTTATCACTTCCAATCGTCAACCATAAGCATTCGCAATATGACGACCAAAGATGATGGCGCGACAGGAGATGCTGCGGTTTTCTCGGACGAATTCTGAATACTATCGAGCAATTCCATAGCTTCTACATGTTTACTCGAACTAATTCACGAAACTTAATAGTCGCCCCGAACGGGATCCACCTGTGCTTTAAGTCATATGAACACAAGGAAATGCAAGAGGTTGCTATCGGTAAACACACACTAGTTTCAGTATATCAGATGTTAAATGGCATACTTAAATGTCACTGAATGCTTAAAATAAAAGCTGAACTACTGATATCAGTAAAGAAAGAGAAGGAAAAATTCAATAAAGTTGGAGCACGGATCCTGGAACATTTTCAGCTTCATTGATATTTTGCTAGCAGGGAAAGCTATTTTTTCCACTTAGTCCTAAGATAGTCGTGCCAGGATGTTCTAAGGACACACCACAGGCAGTAGACAACTCCGATAGACCGTAGAAAAACTAAGTTCATGTGCAGAAGTTGTAAACCAAACAACCGCTAAATGGACAGAAGGAAATGTTTTGGAATATGACCACTTACTAGTATTCTTACAGGTAAAGATGACGATGGCAATAATAGGCAAGGATTTGTAGTAAATGGGAAAACCGTACTCTCTGAATGGAATGAAGGTACCATGGATAAGGTAGCTACTAATTAAAATATATAATTCTTAGCTATCGAATCTATTTTAGAAGTCATTTACTGTTTACTTAAAAATCAACAAAATGAAAAGTTAGAGTTTTTTACCTTTATTCACTCTTTTGGGAACGTTTCTAAAGCAAGCCGTTTAGGGAATATATTTATAATTTAGAGAAAAGACTTGAAGACTTCTTCTCAGAAACGAAAGTGATTCTCACCACCAAATTTCTATTAGCTTCGGCATTAACCGACCAATTCTTTATTTCTTGTCAAGCAAACAAGGATGTTAATTTATTTCTTTATTTACGAACATGCTAACGTTCGACTGATTCTGTTTCAAGGATCCATTTAGGTACTGCGTTTTGCTAAACGTGAAAAACTCGGTCACTGCTCAGTTACAAGACGATATTGAAAATCTTGGCGTTTGATGATAGTGGTGAAAATTTATTTGTAGTTGTCAAAATAGTAACGAAAACGCTTTTTCCTTGTCTTCCCTTTCTTCTATTATTTCGTATTTTCATTTATTGCCATCTTTTTTCTTTCTCTACTATGCACTTCCGAGTGAGTTCATACACTCAGTCACAGTCATAATTTCATTCTGCTGCCATATCATTTTTACCATTTCAGTGAATATTTCCAATATCTAAGTTTGTTAGTGGAATGTCACCTAGTGAAAAACAAAATTTTCCAAAGCAATTAATCGCCAGCATTCTTTTTCTGGATGAAGGCATCCATTTTAAGTTTTAAGAAGTGTAGTTAGGAGGAAAGGTTGTGAAGTCTATTGTATTCAATTGTTTCTGCTTTCTAAAATAGAGGACGTTCTTCTCGTGTACAGTGATGTGTTGTGTTTGTTTGAATGAAGAAATAACTAATGTTAATAAATAGTTATAACAACCTGTCTATATGTTGCAGGCAGAAAATTTTCGAGTGTCCAGATACTAGACGTAGTTAACGCACTGTAGTAGTAATGCTCGTTAGGACTACGATCCAACGACAAACGAACGTTGAGGGATTTCTAACAACTTTCGAATCTTGGTTGGCCACGTAACCCAGTAACAGGTGCATATGAAATAAATAAAACGCTGCCTCATTTGCATAATGCAGGATAATCCGTACATATGCAAACAGAACGTAATTCATAGCTGAATGCCTCAGTTTCAATGTCATGAATGGGGTGTCTTGGATATGAGCTACAGTGGTTTTCATTATAATATGAACAAAATTGTGGAAAATCCGACAAACGGGCGAAGGAGCTTGAACAAATGTGAGTTAGTCGTCTCACTAATGGTGTAAGTCAAGGAGTGCGAAGTAATTTTTAGATTACAAAGCTACAACTTTGTGTTCTCCACTACCAAACAGTCTTAATTATTAAATGCATTAGAAAATAACATGCTCATCAATATTAGGCAGTTAGAGAAAGTCGTATTTATAAGTTTTATTCAGCTCTAATTCCCATTCGGATTTGCTGAGAGTGGTCCCATGTGGTAAAAGCGCAGTACATAGAGCAGTTCATTAACGCCGTGTAAATGGCGGTGCATGGCACATACATTTTTCGAATATATTCGTTCATCACTCCCTAGGGTTGACCAGAAATGCAATGTAGTGACACCACTGCTATGTTGAAAAAATTCAAGCTGGAAGATACAATCAAGATATAAATGCCGGGATTTAATAATTACATATAATTTATTCTCAGAAATATTTTCTATGATTTGAAATTGTTGTCAATTTCGGAATACAACAGATAGAAGATCTCATACGAGAATCATGGAGATCACAGAATAACTTAGATGCACATGACGAAGCTTGTTAAGGAGAATTAAGCAAGAAAACTGCATATAATAAAAATTGGAGGTTGGATTTAAGTAGAGGTAAAGCATATGCTGCGATGTTTCTAGAGCAGGACAGAATTCCTTCGTTTCTTTTCTGCCGGTTTTCAAAAATTTTGTAAGAAAAGAGGTTGTTCCAAGCACTGTAAGGTGCTAAACCAACACTTTACCATGCCGTGATGATTCTCTGAAGGAAGGACCTATTAAATATGATTTTTTAAGGCAATCGATATCTAAAATTTCCAAACTGTGTGAACTGTTATTGATACTGGGAAGGCACCGATTAGAGCGTCAAACGCGGCCACGGGAAAGAACAAATCTTTAAAAAATCGCTGAGATGTGAAATTTAAAGCTTAGTTAATAAAATTAATAGATTTATACTGGTAACATATCACTAAATGTGGCAAGCAAACTGATACTGTTCCAGAATTTCAGGTTTTCCGAGGAGGGACACAGGCTAGGGACCAATCATTTTTTGTAGGAGGTAAGTACTTTATTCATAAGGCATATTTATATATGAAATGGCTTCAATTTCCTCAAGTGTTACGTGAGCTTTCAATGAAAAAGATAAAAACGAAATCTACAGTTCGGAACAAGCAAGTTTTTTAGTACATCTTATGCAGGACTAGAGAAATATGTTGTTGAACGCTCACTGCTACAGGAATGTGTCTTGAGCTGAACTCGTTGTACTCATCGGAGGCGAAAACTTTTGTGTCACAGGATTCCGATCACTGGAAAGCAGTGCTGTGTATTGATTCGGTTCTTCGGTTGTGGATCCATAAAGACGAGTGGTGCAGTTTCCGAGAGATCTTAAAATTTAAGAATTAATTCGAAAACCAAGTCGTTTCTTTTGTTAATCGTGTTTGATTGATCAAGAAAAAGCAAGGAACAATGAAGGACGAAAGTTAAAACGTTTTGAAACCATGACCGCCGACTTTATGAGGTTATCATCTGTTATCTCTGTCATTCCAATTTGAATTAGCGACAGAGTGTACACAATGGACTATACTAAAGTCTCTACCTGCCGCTGGGCCAAATTTGCCCACTATGCTTCGCCTAGTTCAGAGGGCCCGAAGAGTACGTCTTTCGGGCAAAGCGCCTGCTGACTGCTTTTAACCAGACGCTAAGACGCGAAGAACGACCTTTCTCATGGATGTTCATTATAATCTGCCTCTAGGTTAGACTTTCAGAAGCATCAAACCACAGATGAGACTATTTTTCGAAAGTAGTCTGATCATTCCGTACACTTCGCAAACGCTTAGTGCTAGGTCGTTGGTACGAGTTCAAAAACGACATACAATGCGCGCATACATACATACATACATACATACACACACACACACACACGCGTATGAATATATATTAAATGTATACGGCAAGTATGAGGTAACTCGTCCCAACGGAGATATTGATATCATCTTTTAAATCCGTTCGCAACACATTGCAACTGTGAGGACACTTTTACCCTTCTTCTCACGTTTCACACCTGTTTTGGTCACCTGGAGAAAAATATCGCGTTTCCTTTTGGTGAATTAACTCGAGGCTATTCAGAACAGAAAAGTTTGTGATAGTAAAGGTGAAAAAGCCAATTTTTTAAAAGTACATAGTTATACATGCGAATCTCGAAGACCTATGTCGTATTAGAGCATGCAGGTTTGTGTGAAAATTGCAAACGAAGGCAGCTTTCGATGACAAACAACCTGACACAGGTGTAGTGCAGTACTTCTGCTAATGTGTACTTTCCTGAGATTGTTTCGCCCTGTCAATAGAATCGTACTTTCCTTGATTCTTTCAACCAAATGCTCGAATATCACTCGCCTCTTGTTTAGCATGTCACCATCTTGTTTACGAACATTTTTGTGTTTTTCGAAGAGAATGATCCAGAGCTTAGGTGAAAATATGCAAACCAAAGCAACGTTGGCTGACATTGAAATGGAAATGCATAATGAAGTTGTTTGAATCTAAAATATCAAAGATATAGCCATAACTGAAAATGCACAGTAGAAAAATACTTGTACCTGAAAGTCGCTCCCAGTTCCGAAGAAAAAAAATATCCAACTTAACCAGACAACGCAAGTAGTGTACATGGAAAAACCGATGAATTTCGTCTCATTAAAATTTTCTGGCACCTAAGTAAGGAAGCCGAATAAGCAGTTTATTAAAGCTTATAAGGAATTCAGACAGTCTTTAACCGACAAGACAAGGACTTACTTTCCTTGTTTTAACTGCATACACAGTACATGCGATAATAAGAATGCCATCGTAGGCGAGAGAATACAAAAAGTGATGATCGGGAACGTTACAAGTCAGAACAACTTGGTCCCGAGATGGGTAGTTGTGACGAGAACCTGGAAATAAAGGGCGCTGTTTGATTGTACATCAACACTGTCGCTTAGCTTTTATTAGTTGACAACACTTAGTCATCTCCACGAAAAACTGGAGCTTCAAGATCAGTTTCGCCTAATTATACATAAGAGGACTTATTCACAGTAAATAAAACACGATATCAAAAGATATTATCAATTAAAAGAAAAAAGCAAAACGGACTTTCATAGGAAGTCCGTTTCGCCATCATACAGTAACCCTTCCACCAAAATACAGCGCCCTACGCGAATTCATTACAATGCATTTAATGCGAAAAGGATTGCCACCTCCTACTTAAGATCTACACATTTTGGCTTATGATGAAATAAACTGATTGAAAAAAAAACAGCAGAATCTGCAGATGCTTGTCAATCAGGAAAGGAAAGCAACAATAAAATTTCGATGTGCTGGAGCTCAAGAGCACTATTCTTTTTCACTTTCCCGCCGAAGATCGTATTTGAAAGGAGTAGGCAACTGAAAAGTTGCGATTTCGAAAGGACAGAATGCGATGGGGTCTTCGCATGCATTAGGGATGTAGCAGCTTAGTAAAACCTCGTTGAAAGTGTTTATAATTCGGAATCCCGTTCAAAAATTTTTGAGTATTCCAATTTTAGATGAATCTGAAATTCGAAGAATATTCCATCAGAAAAAATGTTTAAGTTTAAGATAGCAGATTGAGAAGGGTTTTTAAAAAATAGTTTCCAGTTCTTCAAACGCTCCAGTGATCGCGACACCCTTGTTACCTTCCAAAAACCAGCTTTGGGCATCATTATATGTTAAAGAAATGAAGTGTCCGACAACTATTTTGGCAGCTGCACAAAGACTATAAGAGGGGTTTAGGGGTACCGTCAGCAAGATTTTTTAAAAAAAAAGTAAATTCAACCTGATAATCGTTCGCAGCGAACTTAGAAGGTTCCTATAATTTTCATTAAAGCTGTCCACTTACTTTTGTTACATAGCCGCTTGTGGTGCAGTAGTTGGAGGGGCCCTGCGGTACACGTGTGATCGATTGATCTGCCCTAGGTTCACCAAGCTTTCCATTCCTCAGGGGTCGGCAAATTGATACCAGGCTTGTATGGAAGGATAGCAGCAGTAGCTCGATACATCGGTAGGCCATCACGAGTCATTGTAAAGGTCAGATATGCATTCAACCACCTCCAACGATACTTAATGAAGCCGAATGCATGGCGCATCCCTCAGAGATTGATCAACACCGACAGCTTTATCCTTTATACTTTTATTAGCAACTTTGCACATCTTGCTTTCTTCGTTCAGTGTTTCTCGATCATAACGGTTTATCATAATTTGTTAACCGAAAACATTAAAAATCTGAACACTACCTGGTGGCACAACAAGGAGCCATATCAAGCTACTAATCAGCTGCACACCAGCTAGCATACTTGTCAGCACCACCTAAATACTAATGAATTTAGATAGTCAAGGATTAGCTCATATTCTAACTTCTTTTGCCAACAATGAAGAGGAATTATAAAGACCAAACGTGCACGATTTATTAATTCAGTTGGAATACACAAAAATTGTTATCTCATAGTACCTTTGTGGCACTCAACGAATATACTCACCATTTAACAGAAATTCTCTTATGAAAGATTACATAGAAACTACATACAGCAAGTAATCAAAAGAAACATTGCTTAGTAGTTAACGGCAAATTCTATAAAATTTTGCACTTTTACTCGTTGTAGTTAATAAATAAAGGATTCGTTAGTATGTAAAATCATTTCTTTGCAAAAAGTGAGCGTACGCACTGAGGTCAATTGGTAATATCGGGAGCTACTTATTTTCAGGACTAAAGACGTAGAGGTTTCATCTGCATAAACGCAAGCATATGTTAGATAGAAAACTGTTACAAATTCCTGAGTGTCACTAATGTTTTAAAGACATCGATTAATTAAAAATAGTGATTTTCATAACCATATGAGGTTCAAACCTGTGAGAGCGGTGAAATGAAGAGCGGTCGCCGTGCAGACATTGTGGCCTGAGAGAATATTCGAGCAATTCGATTCGTTTTTACCAACAACGCAGCGTAAAGGCATGAAAACGCAAAACCAATACCTTAACAAGTGTCGTTCGACTTCAGAAAGAATTTGAGTTTTTTTTTCAGACTATTTCTGAGCAAATGGAGCGCTTTCATTTTCCACTTTTTTAGCATTAAGAAGGATTGTTCTTATTGGTTGAGTTTGTTTGCCATTTGTCTTTGGAAAATAATCTCCATTGGTACTGAGTTGAAACGATGAATCGATCAAGCAGTTTTTATTAACGTCGAATCATTTCGTGCTACAAAAGTTTAGGGTTACCCATCCCGATTTTTACTTTTATTTTTCACCTACTCTGAATCCGAAAGCGATATACACAGGGCGTCAATGGCTTTGTGTAGAAACACGATATCCAATGTGGTACATAGAGTGCTTCTTTATTGATAAATACAATGTAAGAACTGCTTAGGCAGATCTTGAGCTCAATTCTACCGTCGAAAAAGCTCATTACGTCAAGTTCTATGCTATTTTCCTTCATGAGATGAGAAACTCAGTAGGCATCATAGCAATTCATTTCTTCTGCTGAAACGTCCGAACATTTGCTTCATCGTCGATTTTAGGCTTCTCGCCTTTTCGATCCCCGTGAAAATTTTCTAGTCCTTCAAGAAACATATTTAAGTCAAAAAAGCCTACCGATTACTGTACTCTGCCAGCAAAGAACAGGGTCAAGAAAACTTTATTATCCGTGAAGAGAAGCGGCCACCGACGTCTCAGAATCAGAGAGCTATCGTTTTGACGCGGATGTATCCCAAATGTGCCAAAACAATACTCTGTTCACTTGAAGAGCGCAAATTAACATCGTCAAAGTGGCTTCAATTGGGAAAGAGAGAGATCTGGGGTAAGACCCAGTTGCAGTGTACCGGGAAATCGTTGGCCAATATATAGTGTAGTAAGCATTCTAGCAATGATTTAGAAGATAGAAGATTGAAAACTCTGATAGCGTGAGGAATAAGATAATTCAATGCTATTTTTCTTCTAAAGGCAGTTGCAAATACTCATATATCATGAATATATGAGTTGGCACGCTTCACTGTATATCCAACCCCCGTGTCAGTTTCACCACAAATCTAAAATCACACGGCTTGGATGATGATGGAAGTGGATCTAGGTTTTCGGCAGCAAAAAAAATGCTCCCTAACTTCTATGAAAAACGTGGTAGGATCATCGTAAGATTAACTAGCAGTCTTAGCAAAACAATTTAAGTTAATCATAGAAACGCTTTCTTCAAAAACTGACAAAGTGATACGCCTAGAATCAGAGCGTTCGTTTTTCGTTCTTTTGATAGGACAGAGTGAATTTTATAGTTCTGATAAGCAGTAGAATGAGTACTCTGAACCGATGTGCTTCAGCATCTTGAAGGTTAACAATATTACAGGTGATGCAAATAATCTCCTCAATGCTTTATTCTACTATCTTATGCTAGAAGGTTCCTGGATATCTCCAGGTTCTGACATGACGATCGGCGGCCATTTGAATTTCAAACTGTTGTGCGAAAAAGCGGTCACGCCTCTTGCTGAGAATTGCCCCATATGGATGGACAGACCATAGGAAAGGTGCTGGCTCGGTTATCTCTGCATTTTTACTATCTGCACTGTCTTATGCGCACAACCAACCGTCTCGATAAGGAAACAAACAGGATAGAGAAAGAAACTCGATTTGTTTCCGACTTTTTGACCAACACGTTTGGCTTCATGGAAATTTGTTTCCTGAAAAGTTATTCAAATGCTGTATTTTGCTACCAATATTTGGATTAATATGTCGAAATCAACATATCGTTGAATAGTCCTAATTATGGTAATGCTGGAGTGCAAAAATAAATAATTGGTGGGCTCGCCTTTCGGATGGTTCTGCATTATGAGTCCAGACTGCCGTACAACAGAGCAGGGAACCAAAAAAGTGAAAGGAGATTGGAAATATTACCGAAATGGTTATAGGGCAATCAAGCTATTCAGGAAAAGTTTGAAAGGTTTTGAGATAATTCATCGCCTTGTGAAGAAAGTACTCGAAAAAAATCGCTATCTCCTGTCATGAAGATGGCTTTAAATGGAGAGATCTCAATATTTTGGTTTCTGAGCACATCACAATACTGTTGAAATTCAATGAGATCAATGAGCAGGTAGTTTATATATCGTATAATTATATATTACATTATATACTATGTTGTGTACTATTACATTATTTATTATATATTGATTTATGTGATTCTATAAACTGATCTTCTTAAGCTGACGCGAGGTTGGTACAGGCCTTCGTTGTCGTTGTTTTTGATGTTGTTGATCGATGGCTGACGTTTCGGCGGCTTCTCCTTCCTCAAAGCCGTGATGCTACGTGTGGGACTATTATATATTGTATTTTATAGCTATCCTCCCAGTGGTTTACCGCCTCACCGTTGCTGGGAGGTGATCCTGGGTGTCAGGCTGCGATGTACAGCGAGAGGGATTCATCCCCCTAGCAGGGTCTCCCAAGCCGAGAAGTGGTCAGGCGTTTCCATCAGGAAGTCCAGATAAGAGTAAACTAAAACGAGGATCCGTCACCGTCCTGGTCCTAAACTAGTCGCATGGTGGCAAATCTCTCTCTGATCCACAAGGGCGGCGACTGCCCGTGGTGGTGACGACATGGGGCAGACTTTGGCCTAACTGGCCCCGGGTCTCCAGAGAACCACAATGGCGAAACCAACAAAACTCCGAAACAATGAGATTATGCTGGGGCCCATACAGCCAGTGATAACGGCCCATCGAAGTATCCAATTTTTATGTAGTATATCATTGTATTTATATATTGTATAATATTATATAATATATAATTACGTAAGTCATAATTTTACGTGTAGTGGTAAAATACTGAAGAGGTTAGAGAATGTTAATTCTCTTCTGCAAAGAACTACATTGACTTCTTAATTTAGCGAATTGTGACTTTTGATGAAGACTGGGTTATAAACGACGTTAACAAATGAATTGCTTAATGTTGGCCAACTAATTCGTTGAAGTAGAAATCTCCCATTTCAAAATACGCGCAAAGGGGACCAGGATACACTCGGAGCACAGAATCCGGATTACCTTTTTAGTCTCTAGCCTGGTTATACCATCAAATCAGTGTAATATTATGAGTACTCGTCGAAAATGAAGGCGAACTAAAGCACATGTAGCCAACACCGGTCGACCGCAACGGCGCTGCAGCAGCGTCACGACAACGTGAGCATGCGTGGTTCGCACTTCACTATTGCAAAGCCGAGGCTTCACTGAGAATTTCATTCTCATCCTCCATGCTTTCCGAACACGTATTTCAAATAACTTTTATCTCTCATTCACTCACAAGGATCGAGAAAGGGTAGAATAGTTCTCTCGAACTACTCCATCCGTTGTTGACCTCAAGACTATAAAAATGGAAATTGCAGAATTATGTAGACGACGATGTGATAGGTTGTGCTAAAACACAGTTTAGTGGAAATTTGCTGATTGTAATGACCGATTGTGAGTGAAAGGGCACAGTGGTCGGAGGCGCTCTACAGCACACACATAGGACCGATCCCCAGACCCGTGGCCGACCAAACTTTCCATCCCTCCGTGGTCGGCAAATTCGTACCAGTCTTGTCTGGGAGAACGCCAGCTCGATATATCGGCACGACACCGCAAGTCATTATGAAGGCAAAATATGCGTTTGATCACCATTCTTAATGAAGTCGAATGTATGACCATCCCTCAGTCAGGGATTGGTCATTGCCAAGAGTTTTATCCTCTATCATTTTTTTTGTGAGTATAAAACGTCAAACTCAAACGGAAATGTGAGTTGAACGTTTTCTATGTGTGCTGATCAAGAAAAGATGGAAATATGAATGTTCAAAAATACTTTGCGAATGTTACTATTTCTTTCCAAGAAATAAAATACAAATTGAAGATTTACAATTAACTATTCAACTATGCTTTATGCAAAGGATCAAAAATAAACTTTCCGCCTTTTATTGGCAGGTTTTTTTTGAAGTAAACATCAACACTAATTTGTTCAGTTCGCTTTACCTTTGAAAAACTGTTTATTATTGGAAAGACCTCTTGTGCTGCTTACAATCGAGTGTTTTATAGAATACTGTAAAAGATCTTCTCTAAAATTATGAGTGGAAACAGAAATGTTAAGGATTTATAACAGAAAAACAAAATGAGCAGACAATGGATGGAAGTGATCACCTCTCACGGCGAATGGCTTCTCAGCAACATCATAAAGACTGTGTCTGTCAACATCAATACATCAATCTGTCAATAACAAAGTGGCGACTTACTTCACTAGTTCTGATCTTTCCCATGGCCATGCAATTCGACGACTTTCAACTGCCACAATCCTCGGAACTCACGAAAGATTGGGCCGACAAGTCTTTGCCGATGATGACAAGCCGCCAACTGAGAAAACACCCTGGCGTAGATACGGGCCAATTTTCGAGGGCCATCCGATGCCAATACTCAACCACTGTTGCACGGTGAGACGTATTCGGCCAACTAGCAGTACCAATTCGTGCAGAATATCCTTGACCTATTATCTTCCTGTCCGTATCTCTTCGTAACCATGAGAACCCTTCGAAACCCATTTCACCATCTTCAAGTATTTAATGTCAAGTACGGAGCAAATCTTTGAATCCCAATAATCGTAGTTCTAAAGGAGAAGCACCTATTCTTAACCTAGATGTCGAGCTAAAGTGGCTGATCAAGATGGTAATCGCATAAGGAGTCAAACTAGGTCACGATGGAATTTATTGAGAAAAATTTTTGAAAATGTTGAACTGCCGCGCCGCACTAACGTCTCTTCAATGGCATAGAGGCGGAGTCTACAAAAAACTACCTACGTGGCAAACGTTTTTTTTAGTATGGCACAGTAAGTTCTGAAAATGTTTTAATTTTTATTATCTATCGGCTATTATCGCGCGTGTGGCGCAGTGGTCGGAGGCGCCCTGCAACACACACGTGGAAATGATCCCCGCGCCCATGGCCCACCAGGCTTTCCATCCCTCCGAGGTAGGCAAATTGATACTAGATTTGTCTGGAAAGATAGGTCGACACATCGGTAGGCCACTGCGAGTCATTGTAAAGGCCAGATTCAATCACCTGCAAACGATGCTTAATGAAGCCGAATGCATGGCGCATCCCTCAGGGATTGATCAACGCAAAAAGCTTTATCCTTTATAGGTTATTATCAAGAACGTTTTTCTTACCCGTTCGCTTTATGGCACAAACAACCGCGTTTGGTTTGGAAAGTAACACAAACGTCATTGCATAGCACATGATCATGGAGATGAGCAGCAGGTAACTCAGTTCTCTACCGGACGCTTTAACCACTGGAGTCTCATTGTACCTAAATGTCGTTGAGAAATCGTTAACACATCCCACGTATCTTTCCTTATAAAGTGAAACTTGTCGAAGTTGTTGCTACTCATTTACTCTTCGCTATTTGCTTTCTATTATGTCTTAGCAACCCTTGTTTGGTAAACGGAGTAGACAAAATAATAATTTCCATCAAATACGAAAAACACCTTATGCAAAGTAGAAGTTTTTCAAAGAATTAAATTATAAAAACAGTGTTTGTTAAGATTTTAGCATTTTTTGCTTAAATTACAGAAAGCGTTAGGCGCAGTGCTTAAGGTTTCTGTGTAGTGCACTCGTGATCGATGCTTCATCGCCATCCTCGGGCCAATCGGGTCAACTATTCCTTCCTTTTGTTCGGAATCGGCAAATCCCTGCGACATTTGTCTACGAAGAATTCTCACCGATCTACATAAATGCTTCCGATCTACATAAGACGCCACACATCAATACCTTTTGATGAACGCCTTGAGATGATCTAGTAGAGCTTTCTCAGAGTTTCAGATACAGGACTAAATGGACCCAGACCATATCCATGAAGAATGAAAAGTTGAGCAGATGAACACCACACATGGAAAACCTCCACTACCTCCTTCGCCTCACTCGTTTGTTGATTGTGCAGGCGAGACATCGAGCCGGATATAACTAGCGCTTCGATCGGCAAAATGCTATAAAATACCGCTAATTTAGATCATATAAGTGCAGGTGTATTTCTCTCTAATGTGTGGCGAAGGTATCAACACGCCGTTTTAGAAGAGCGAAGTTAATAGTGTAAGTGGATACATATAAACCAAACTGAGGTCATCTGTGTACCCAAAACTCATTTGTTCATTCTCTAAATTTTACTTGAATTTGAAAGGATAAAAGGTCTTAACACCGCAAATAATTGCTTTTTCACTTTCGAGCCATATCTACAAGAATTCATACCCAAGTAGCGATGTTGTCTGCTACCGTGGTGAGAGGATTCATTACCAGTATAGTATTTTGTATTAGCAACTCACATAATGTAAACGCCAACCACGAATAGTGTAGCAATGATTCCGATCACCGCAAAAATTGCCGGCACAATAGAGTAGAGTGAGTTCCATCTCATATACCTCAGATGCGCGATCGACAAATCATAGCATCCTTTTCGATCCTCAGTTGGCCACCTTGATTAAAAAATATGGAAAAAAAACTCTTGTCCAAGTCATATCCTTTCAAATCTCGCTGTTTTTCATTTGCCTTTCAATCTTTTTTTTCACTCAAGTGGTGAAGAGTGTCAGTAATTGCAGTACACTAAATACCTTCGAAGGGATAAACTATGCCTTCACTAAAACACGATCTTCCTGGACATTCCCACACAACAGAAATTAATAAACTGTTCTTCTAAAAGCAGAAGATTTTGTTAAAGAATGCCACTTCAGTTGAGTTGCTTAGTTAAACTTGGACTTACTGTAATTCATAAATTTTGCTGGGTTCTGAGAAAATTTTTGGCTAACGTAAACATTAAATACAACGATAAAAGTGTCGACTTTTTGCTTTCTTAAAATATGACTAAAAAGATTGATGAAGTCAATAAATGAGTTAATAAATGAAAACGGGCCGAAAAAGCGATAAATCCGACCATATCAGTGGAAACAGTTGGTAAGGGAGCAAGTGTTGATCGCGAAGGCTTATTTCTACTCACACACAACAGAAGAACATTATTCATTCTTCAAACTTCGCCATCTACGACAAATTAAATTTTTTCCATACAACTCATATACGCACACATATTTTAATACTTGGGCGGCCCGTCCTCAATAGTTGTGCGGGCTCCAATATAACCTCCATTTTTCGGAGTTTTGCTAGTTCAGCCAGTGTGTTTCCTTAGAGTCGCGAGCTCAGTCTGACCAAAGTCTGCCCAGGTCGTCACCACTACAGGCAGTCGTAGCCTTTATGGATCAGAAGAAGATTTAGATATATATATATATATATATATATATATATCACCTGTAGTCCCATTGATCATCGAGTGAATCGAGCGGGCGCCAGTTAATATTCGATTTTTTCCTCTCGCGTGCAAGAGTAGCCCAGTGGGCTCTACTCGCTCTAGGGACTCCTCGAGCATCATATCCTTCTTCAAGGCTCTTTGTGAAGAACTCTGACAATCGGGTCGGTGGTCGTCCTGCAGTACGTTTGACATCGCGAGGAATCCAGTTACTAACGACTTTTGTTCATCGGTTGTCATTCATACACACTGCGTGTCCAGCCTACCATCTAATGTTCAGTTGTTTGGTGTACAGAAAGACATCTTTGATTTTTGATCGCCCACGTAGGTCGGAGTTTCGGATTCCATCCCTCACTTGTGTGAGACGGGATACTCCTAGCATTTTAATAGAATGGGTGGAGAAGCACTTAAAGGTTCTCTGCACTGCCAGAATAAGAAGTCCTGTCAACTGAGATGATGGATGAGCAGTTCAGTGCTTTCTGGTTTCAGAATTACGTAATTTGCTGCTTTGTAGACAATGTTATAAACACGAATTTTTCGTTGATTCCTTCTGAGGAGAATAGGTAATACAGATGGCATATTCAGTTGCAAAGCATTCACACAGTTGACAACAAACTTTTATTTTTTTGTCTCTATGCTCCTGCAAGTCACGTAGATTTCGGCCACGTAGGAGCATCGTCCTTCTTCTCGCTGCACAGCGCGATGCTGCAGCATCTGGTTCGACGCCACCCACGAAGTTTTCACTAAAATGCACCTGTTGCTCGTATAACTCGTTCCACAGACATTTCACATGCACCAACCGCGCGACGAATATCTGCCCCGAAACTTCAGGAAATCTAACGCACCTTTTTCTATTGCAAGTCGCTTTGGTGGTTGGACCAACATGCTTCGGTGCTCGCTGTGGAATCGGTTTCTTTGACGAGTCGGAAGATGCAGCAACGCTCGTCTCTGTAGCAGGTCTCGTGTTTGATTGCTGATTGGCAGATGAAGTGACTTCTTCTTCGTTTTCCACACTGCCGGACATTTCGGACATTAAACGCGAAATAATTAACCATCCTTACTGAGATTTGCTTTTATAAGCCATGGAGTCCCACTCCGGAACTCTCGTTATCATGCATTCGGCTGATCGAATCATTGTCGAGCGGTCGGTCGACTAATCGTGGGAATTTTTATTTCTTCCCGTGTTTTTCTATGGTGCTTAGCTCCAGATATTTTCCTCGGGACAACATGCATACACATATATCTATACATATATATGTATGTAGATAGTTGAGCTAGTTGAGCTTCTGCGTCGTCAACTACTCACACAGAAAGAGCGCGATGGAGCGTCGTGCACAGTGCACGTGATGATCGCCATCACTACCACTGTGCTACATGCCCTGGGAACAAAATTTCAATTTTTAAAATCTCTTACGTAAGTTCGACTGCATCAAAGGACGGTGATAGACAGGTGAACACAATTGCGTTGTCTTAACTAACGAAATTCTGCTTGTTCATTCCCTCTAATGTTCGAAATACGAGCTTAATCTAAACAGAAAGGAAAATATGTTCCATGGAATACAGAGACCCAGGATTTCAACCTAATCAAGGAAGAAGATTTGCACCAAACCGGTACGGACCAATAGATTCTAATGTCCTACTTGAACTCATGAATGAGAATGAAAATAGAAGCGAAGCTCGTCACAAGTCGAGATATGTGCTTTATAGACAAGGCTGCTCTCCACAACAGGTGCAGCAAACGCGACCCAATCGAGACAGATGCCACGTGGTTTTCGCGCGCTGTTCCATTGCGCGCGTGGTGAATGAATTTCGAGTGGGCTGTTGGTGTTTTCCTTCGGGTGCTAATCTTTGGATTCGTGCTTCATCTGTTCTTCGTTTTTCTGTTTGTGCAGTATGTCGTTCTTTCGGATTACACTTGTTCATTTTCTCAAATTAAATACTGTCGCAATAGCAGTCGATATTTGTCACTGTGTTGTGCAGGTTCGTCTTTGCTTCTCATTAAGATGACCGAAATACTGGATCACAAGGAGCTTAACAGTGAGCGTCGAAAAGATGCAGGAGGCTTGAGTGGTTTCTTGTTGGTATGAGTTTCAAATTTTCTCACAGGTACCCATCGTTGTATCACTGCTCTTTCAGCTAGATAAGTTTCGCGTTCGAGTGTGCAGAACTGTCGACGTGCCTATCCTGATGGACTGCCCCTTCCTAGATCATCCTCAAATGGTTGTGATTGACATGCCAACAGTTGAAAAGGTAGGAAATTTCTGATTGACATTTTATGAAAATCCATTGTTTTTGTGGCTCATTCAAAATCGTACGACACCGGCTGGACCACACCGTTCTTTAGAGTGCAGTTGAGCGGGAAACCAACGACTCTACAGAACACGAGATGTCTACCGATGGTCCGCTCAATTTTGATTTCCTTTCGCTGGAAAAATTGGAGCAGCAGTGCAAGCTGAATGGTGGAGGCTCGTGTTTTTTCCTAGTTCTGTTTTTCTTTTCTCTGTGTAGAGCATCTGTTTGGCTTCTTTTGTAAATTTCCACTTATCATTAGGCTTTCCTGGGTGTCCAATGATCACTTCCACGAGCTATTTCGATTGCAACCCACTCGATGCTCCCACTGCCTTTGATCTTCGCAACAGGTTTGCGACAATTGTAATTTTAGAGCCGTTTTTGTTAGTGTCAAATAAGTTTGGGTGCTGTTGAACGGCATCGTTCTTGTTGTTGAAGTCGTACTTCAGGTTGATGCGTCAGAAGCTTCCTGCGCTTCTGGATAAAACTCTCTTGGATTTGCCCATATGCATCATTGCGAATGCGAAAGATCTACTGCGAACAACATTCGTTGGTTTCCACTCCTCAAGTTCCAAGATCACAACCTTCCATACGAGAGACTTAGGTGTGTTCATTTCCATAAGACCATAGTAATTCACGCATAAAATTTAAACCAATGAAATCCGAAGAACTGTTCGAAGGCGTGAATAAGACTTGCATTTCAGGTCGTTATGGTGATCTGAGTGAGCATGTGCTGAGAAATCTTCATCATCGTTTTGAAGGTCTTGAGTCGCGGAGCAAGGGAGTGGCATTGTACAGTGTAAATCATTTGAGCAGTTTACGTTTGTTTGTGATATAGAGAAAAGGTCGCACATGGCAGATTCTGGAGAAGAGGTCGTGGTTTTGTGACGCGGGGAAATTTCCTTGCAACATGAAGTTGACGTTCAAGTGGGAAGAGACGATGGTAATTTATGATCCGCGGAGATAAATTCGTGGGAAAAACCTATAATTTTTAGTCAGAGAACTATCTGTGCCGACCACCACTTTCTGCATCAGCATTATTTTATGTGGCACCAGGGTGGAAAGACGAAAGGATTGCTCTTTTCGAAAGCACAAAGGAGCTGGAGTACCTACTGGTGAGTGATGCCTCTCAGATTTCGAGTTTATGCTTGCTTGTCAAATTGACTTTTACACTTCGTGAGCAGATTTCATGAAATGTTTTCGACAACAGTTTGATTCTGATGCTAATGCTGAGATATTTGCAAAACTCCGGATCGCAGGTGTCTGCGGTGGAAAACGAACGCGCTATTGTCCTTTCCGGGGAGTAACGTGTTCACCACCACACCATGCGGGTCCTTCGTTTCGCCTGTCTCTCAGCTAGTTCTATCGATCTTTTTGCCATTAGCAATCACCCGTCGACGGGATTGATCTGGGGAGCCCAAATCGGCATTGAACCCAGTTAAGCTGAGGCTATAGTTATAATCACAATCTTAACCTTTTTTATTTACTGCCTGTTCTTTTTAATGGCAGAGTATGTTGGGAAATATAACTCGATTGTTAATGACATCTTGTGAGTATTTGTCTAAGGGCTTGGACAAGTGGCGGTGGGTACTTCTGTACCAGTTGCCCAGTGTACATATATTTTCCACATTCCATTAGATTGTAAACGAATGTGTTCTTGATGACTCATTTACACTACAAGCCGAGCTTCTGGGATCAGTGGTCCTATGAGCGTGCCGAATAAGGCGCACGTTCATCCTCCAGTTCCTTAAAAATTCTCCGACGTTTCGTCGGGTTTTACAAGAAAAATGCTTCTGACTGGTCAACAGTGACAGCGAATGTTACTGAAGTGATCTTAGTAGTTTCAAAGTATCACCCAGGATGACTCCATCTGCTGAATCCTAATAGATCTCGTTTTCGTTGCCAAAGAAACCCAGAGGAGAGCTTAAAACAACGAACTCTTCCTTTTCGTAAATTCGTACAACGTTGATTTGTTGAATTTTTAGCTTTCTACTTTTATTGAGGATTTCTGGAACTATTGTTTCGTCTACTCTTTGTTTCTATACAAGCTTTTGAATGTATGTGTGTATGTAGGTATGTATGAATGCATGTATGTATATGTATATGTGTATATATGTTTATGTATGTATGTATACAAGTATGTATATGTATATACCTGATATACTCAATGACATTGAGTTGTCTGCGAAGCCCTTATTTCCGTTACGAAACTTGTAAAATCACCATGGAACCTCTAGGAAGTTATCTATTCTCTGACCAAATGCAACTTTTATATTGTGGGTTATTTCCTCGACTTCACACCAAGTTTGAAGCTTTCAAAAGGAGAAGTTGCAAGCTGGTTTTCTCTTGTGTTTTCATCTTACACATAACATCTATCCTCTTTTTATGGGAAAAAAGTGGCTGATTTCAACTTCAAACTGACGTAGCTCACCCCATACTCGATAACATCCAGGTCTTCTGGTTTTGCTGAAATCAAATTCCAATCTTTTGGGAGCCGTGAAACGTTTTCTTTTGCACCATTTTCTGCGTCAGATCTCATATTTTGTGCACGAAGACAACTGAAAAAACAGGATTTCGTACAATGTAACGCAATGGTGTTCTGTAATGTATCGATGGTGTTTGCTGCTGTTGTGGGTCGGTTACGGTCCTTCAGGTTAAGTTCTCAACTTTCTAGGATTTTTAGTTCTAATCATGTTTGGAATTGGAAGAATACTTGGATAGTTGGACGATTCATCCTCACTGATTGCGCGACCTCTAGCATAATCTCTATCCCTTAGGAGTTTTCTGGTTTAGCCGTTGTGGTACCCTGGAGTCCCGAGGTCAGGTTGGTCAAAGTCTGCTCCATTTCGTCACCACCTCATGGACTCGCCGCTCGTGTGGATCAGAGAGGGGTTTGCCACCATGCGACAAGTTTGATACCAGGACGGTGGTGGATCCTGGTATTCGTTTACTCTTAGCTGGGTTTCCTGACGGAAACGCCGGACTCCTTCCCAGCATGAGAGACCCTGCCAAGGGATTAAACCCCCCTCCTGCTGTACATTGTCGCCCAACACCCAGGAGTACCTCCCAGTCATGATGAAGCGGTAAACCATAGGGATAAAATTGGAAGAATACGTTATGAAAATTACGTATGCGATTAAAGCAATATAGCGAAGTATGTGCTGTAAACATGTAAATTCCCTTAGTCGTCATTACTCTATTGTTCGGAAAGTCATCATTTGTCGAATGGACGTTTTTGAGCATTATTTCTCAAACGGTCTACAAATTAAATTTAAAAAAGGGAGAATCGCCTACAGTTTATATTTGATTGATGATTCCCTAATTTGGCACCATGTATTGTCTTTGTAGTCTCGGTGGCTGTACTTCTTTTAGCTTGTTCGGATTGGTTGTGAAACGTGTTGTCAATTCCTACGGCGTCAATTCTTCGAGAATTTGCGCCATCCACGTCTTTAGTTGCTGCGAAACAATAAAGGTGATTACGACGAGTCTTCCGACTAGGTCTACATATATTTGTTTCCTACAAAGCGCTTAATTCATCGTCTATGGTAACAGAAGAGCGTCCACGACTTTGCTTACCTTCGACGTCGAATTCGCAGTGACGAAGTGTTTGAAACCAACGTTGTCCTTGCATTCGTTTACACTTTCTTGGTTCAATATCTCAGTAATATTTCGATTTCTTTCCTCTGCGGACTTTCGAGTTTGAACTCGTAAAGGTAGATTTGTCCAGTTTTGTTGATTTGCCACGTTAGTGTCTAACCTGTGAAATTTGCCAGAAATTACAGTTTGTGCGTGGATTCAATTATTCAGAGCAATATTGCATAAAGTAAGCTTTGCACTGACGCGTAGTACCAGAGCTCTAATCTAGAAGACTTATAAGGAAAATAAGATTGGATGCACATCTACGTGGAAAAAATCGAATGTACATGTATAACTTAAGTTAATGGCGAATGTGCTGGATTCGGGATCTGTTATGGTTTGGCCGACAGCGGATGAAAACACATCTGAAAATATGCTGACCGAAGTGCGAAACCTCATTATGCAGTACAGAGTACCGAACGACGACATTCAACGTGCACTTCATGACATAAGGTTGGTCTATCTCATCCGTAACGGTCATCCCTTAACGTTTTTATTGACATTGTTGGTTGTAGACATCTCGACTTCACCGAACTGTTATGGGATATTCTAAAGAGATGCGTTGACTTCAACAATCTCGTAGCCGCTTTAAGCATCGTTTTTGACGCTTTGAAGGACCGTGCCATTAACGCAGTTGTGAGTCTTAGCACTTATTTCGGATCATCGTTTAACGTTGATTTGATGCGTTTGCTAGTTTAGAATGCTTAAGACGACAGTGACTACGCGCAACAAACAGCAGGTGTTTTTTGGAGATTTCGTTTTTTTTTCAGTTGCATGATGACAACAGGTCTACGATAGCACGTCTCGTACACGATTCACACTCCCAGAATCTCATGCTCCCCAGGCTAGAGGCTCTCACTCCAATTCAGATTTTATTAGAGATAGGAATTGAACGTTTTAGGCGGTACTGTTATTCTCTATTTTTTAGCTCGATTACTGTGACCATACTGTTTCAAGGCATGCATTTTTTTTTAAAACTTTCAGAGATATGGTCGAAGCATATATCACCGCTGGCTTGGTGACCTCTATTGCGGATCTTGAATTCAAGTCAGGAATGAATGCTACGCCAGAAGAGCGGGCCAGAGACTTACTTCCTTTTCATTTGGCTTTGCAAACAATTTTCGAAATGAAACGACACGTCGCTCTGCCTCCTCATATGCTCATTAAGATGACAAGGTCTGCTTTTGTTAACAACAATTTACGTTTGCAGCCTTGTGACTGCTGCGTTTTTCTCTGCGTCTTCTTGAGTAAAATGTCTAGTAGTAATTAAAGTACAGTTCCACATGGACTCATTTTGCTGCACTGGGCTCGTTTCAGATCGGTTGTTACAAGATATCGCTCTTCTCCAATCACTGATTTTGCAAAAGTATCATTTGAAGCGGCTGTCCCTATGATCTATGTTGGACAGGGTCTTTTTCGTAAGTACGTGAGCCTGTGTTTAGTCAACCTTTATGATTATTAAGTGGAAATTGGTCAGTCTGCACACTGAATTCAAAATGTGCTCGACATGTCACTGTGTTCAATGTCTCGAGTATTCTAGACGAACTATTAGACCATATACAAACCATCATTGGCATTTGAGACATGGTTTACTTATACATTGAACGGTATTGCGAATAAATTTTATAGCATTCAGGCTACCTGATTTGTGGACCTATGAGACAACGTATTCTTCTGAGAGCTCAATTGTTGCTCACACTTTCTTAAATTTCACACCTAGACCTCAACTGCGTTTCCTTGAAAACAGAGAACTTACGGAAATCGACCGAACAGGTGTTCAGGTATATTGGAATTGAAGAAATCTTCTTCTTGGGACATGTGTATTAACTTTGTTCTGTTTTCAGGGTTCTGACAGACGAAATGCGTTCCAGTGCACGCATACTACTTTTAGTTGTTTGGATGTAGAAGATTATGATGGGTGGGGTTAGAGTTTGGCTATCTTGGTTGAATATTATTGTCATAAATACACCTCCACACCAATGAATTGTAGTGATACCTTTTTTTCAAGCTTTCTTCCTACTCGTCTTGTTAGCACTGTGTGTTTTTAACACTTACGCAATTGAGAATTTACCGCCTGTTATGGAATGTGTAAGGTGACCTCCGTTCTCGATCGTAGTTGTTCTGTAATTGTCATATGACAACACGAGTAAAAATCAGGTGTTCTTGTTTTTATTTCGGTATATCTACACGCTTTGCGGTGTTGTAATTTTAGCTTTATGTTTGAGCGACCTATTAAATATTTTTTATTTCTCAGTTTTGATAAACGCTAAGTATTTTCAAAAGTACTTCACAAAGAGGTGGACGACTTAGATCACCAGCTCATCAATGAGGTCGAGTTTCAGTACTATGGTTTTTCCGCATATGGGTTTTCGGTCACAGGTAATTTGGTCTGTCTAGCCCTAAGTCATACGCGATCTCTCTTGTTTCATTCTTATTTACTTGGATACTTGGACGACCCGTTCGTACTGGTTGTGCGGGCCCCAGCATAACAACCATTTTTCGGAGATTTGCTGGTTAGGCCACTGTGTTTTCCTGGAATCTCGAGGTCAGTCTTGCCAAATTCTGCCCCGAATTTTTAGCACCGGGGGCAGTCGTCACCCTTGTGCATCAGAGAGTGATTTCCTATCATGAGACTTTGGTACCAGGACGGTGGTGGGTCCTGGTATTGGTTTACTCTTAGCTAGGCTTCGTGTTGGAAACGCCGGACTCCTCAGATTGGGAGACTGATCTCTCCCTATATATCCCATGACGACACTCAGGAACACCTGGCCACGATGAGGCGGTAAACCGTTAGTAGGTTTGCTTGATAATGTTTTAATACTAATTTAAGCGTACATCGTATATTTTAAGCCCACTATGCCAGAAGGAGTCTTTAGTTTACAATAATTGTGTAGAACCATAGATGGAAACAGTTGAGGAGACCTCATCTTTGCTCTCGTTCTCCAACGCGAGTGATGGTTAAACAATCGAATTTTGCGTTTCTATTCAGTAATTCAACAAAGTAGTCAGGATCGTTCAGAAAGGCCATCGACTAGTGAGCTCGGTCCTAATGTCTAAAGAATATCTTGACCATGACAGAGGCTTATTTTGGGCACTGAACTTATGTCATGGCGATGATGAAAGAAGACGATAGCCTGAACGGGCATCTTCGGCTTATGCATTTCCATTCAATATTTCTGCAAAATTCTCAGGTTCCGAAGGCGTTCTCACAAGTCAATATAGTTCAAAGGCGATTTTCGTTTATTCTGGACTTTCATAATCACCGTCTTTGCTTAGTTTTACGCTGCGGTGAGATTGTTATGAAACTCCGTGGTGGCGAACGTTTCAGCGGTATCGTCTTCTATAGAGTAACGATACTCGAGTGCAGAGCAAACCAATGCATTGGCCATATAAGCTAAGGGTAAACACAAATCGGTATTAGAAATATTACTTTACCATATGCTAGTTAACATTCCAATCGCGCCATCTCGTCACGACGAAAACAGGTAGTTTTGCAGGTTGATTAACTAGTAACCGTCCCATATCCCGGGAGTCTGATTGGTGAAGTCGAGAGGTTACTTAATTCATCGACGAGAACCACACTATATGAAGTAGTAAGACTAGGTTAAGCAGTTTCCATTCTTTTCGTGTAGTGTCCCACTTCACTCGAATTAACTCCATACCACTACGAACGCCCAGATTTCAAGGTCGAATAGATGTGGGCAGTTGACCCGACCAAAGTATTAGTCGTTTAAAACTTTTAAAACAACCTTCATCCTGCCATAAAAATTTAAGAAAATATTTCAGTATCTGTCTACATTATCTTGCCGACACAGAGAAAATCGACTTTCATGACTGGTACCGGACTCGAGCCGTTGATTATGCGTGTATTACGTAGCATCTCTAACCACCACGCTTCCTACGACCCATGGAATTTTGTGCTATGTTTGAACACATGCAAGACAGTACAGTTCTTATGCTGACGTTGTGCTGGGCTTCCACTAAATGTAAATGCTGTTTACAGTGATATACCAAATCCGTTTGATCTTCCGTAATTCTGCGGTGTTCCAAGCTGTGATATTCGGCTGCTGGAGCTCTGCAAGCCATTGTGTTCGCTCTTTAAGGTTAGCTATGTCACTGGCGAGTTTCTCAGCTTATCACCGATGACGTGTAAAGTTGTTTCTTTCAAGCAAGTGAACCTCGACCATTAGCTAGGGTGAAACAACGGAGATTCGATTGTGTTGAGAACAATCTCGAAATAACCCCGTTCCAGTCATCGGAATGGTAAGGCTTTTTACAAGTATACCGATACTACGCATATAGGGGGACGATTGCATACATATTCAAGGCAGTTGATTTTCGTTGTTAATCCGGTTGGACTTTTTATGAATGTCGTCTCTTATGCTGAATGTGGCCAAAGAGAGCTATTTGGGGTGATCCAGACTGCCTCCATAAATGTTCTTTCTGCGAGTGCTGATTTTGTCATATATTGTTAAAGTTACAAGTACTGGTTTCTTAAAACTAGCTTTAAGTGTACAAACGTCTGTAATCATTTGATATGCACCAAATTTGTACCTGTAAATTCACAGATGATTCTATGACCGTAGCTCTGACGTATTAGAGGAGAGAGAGAGAGAGAAAGAGAAAGGGGATGGAGGGGAGTGGTGGTTTGTGAGATATTTTCTAAATCTTCTACAAAGGGAAGCATTTTTTTATTTCACTGTATTGTTATACCACTTCGTTCTTCTTCCCGCTACTTACACGCAATTTTTGTTAAGTAAAACTTAAATTCAGTTGTTCCACATGTTTGTTCGTTGGAAGATTGAGCTTCCAGAGAACTAATGGATTTGTTTTCAGCCTCGGCTCATGTTCGACGATACGGTTTGATAACATATGAGTTCACTGAACCAGACGCTAGGTGATGATAATGCTCACGTACAGGAGTTAAAAAGAGTTGGTATTTTCTTTTGTATTTTTCCTATGCAGTTCTTGTCTTTTAGCAGTAGTTTTCTTTTGAGAAATTTCCGGAAATGAAAGCAACAGTGGAATTAGTATTGGAGTTGGCCATGGTACTATCGTCTTATGCCTCTCTCATGGCCCACAGCATTGCACAAATA